>VJMH01005422.1:0-12401 GCA_009835185.1 Aphanomyces stellatus | reverse complement strand
GGCATGTCAAGAGAAAAAGGTACTTGCCAATTGGGTCTAATGTTGAAAACTACCGCGTTGCAAAGCATCGGAATGGGCACACTTGTGCGTTGTGGTGGTGACGCTCGAAATGTCTCCATCGGCTTGTCAGCGACGCCCCGCCGTCGATCGAACTCGAGAAGACTGGCATGCGAGTACTTGTATCGATTTTCGCGCTGCAGGCGAGACACCCAATTCCACAATGTGCATTTCTAGCTCACATGCATAATGGCGAAATAATAAACAGCAAGTAATTGCTACATCGAAACACTTTTTTCAGATTCTATTTTCCTTATTTTATTCCAGCTGGTCATGCGTATGAATTTGAAAATATACCTGTCCTATCGACTGTCGCAGAAACTTCAACATGACGTGTCATTTCGTTGAGCATCACTGCGTCACCGCCACATGTCAGATAGACTTCGGGTGTTTGGTCAAATACCAGACTGAGAATTTGATGGGTTCAACACCAAGAACGTCTCAAAGGGCCACTAACACAAACGCCCAGGACGTTGGTATGGGGTTTTCCAATGTACTCAGGAATTCTTGGAAATTGCACACACCTGAGGTTTGTCGAGAAGCATATACCCAGCGGCCTCACCTCTAAAGGGTATATAAACCGGAGTTTTGGATATTTAATCGAAGTTTGGCACCAAATACCCAGCTTTATATCGGTCTCTTTTACTTCGAATTTCGATTCGACAGCCAATCAAATTGCGTGCCTTTCCACATCCAGGTTGAAAGATTTTTTTATGCGATCTGCGTGTCGGAATCAGTCCAGAGAAAACAATCGCGTGCGTCAAACCAAGTGTGGAACCGAGGAGACTTCTTCGGTTGCCATTCATTCTTGCTTTGGATCTGTGTTGGCGACATCATATGCGTGCATCAATAACCCCGCCTTCCTCCAAGCCCCTTGCGACAGCCGACGCGTCCACTGCCAAGGACGGCCATGGTGCAACATACACGGCCGGAGTCCCGACTGCGCCCGAGTGTGCGACCATGTTTGAGTACCTCCAGCGCTCCGTCCAGCGCAACCCCACCGGCGACTTTCTCGGCCATCGTCCCAAGGGTGCCGACGGCGTCGTCGGGCCAGACTACGAGTGGCAATCCTACGAAACGGTACACTCCATCGCGTCGAGGGGATCGTCCTAACTACCGTCTTCCTAGGTCTTTGGTCGCATCCAATCGCTCGCGGCAGGCCTCTTGCACCACGACATGATTGCGCAGACGACCGACGCCAACGAACGCATCCTGGGCATTTACATGAAGAACCGCCCTGAATGGGTCCTCGCGCACTACGCCGTCATGTACGCCGGCGGCTTTTCGGTCGCGTTGTACGACACGTTGGGCGCCGACGCGACGCCATACGTACTCAACCAGACCCAAGTGGCGACAATTGTGTGTACGAGCGCGGAATTGCCCAAGGTCGTCCAAGCCAAAGCGTCGTCCCCGGCGCTGCAACACGTGATTTTGTGCGACGTCGAGACCAAGCCAGAGGCAGTCGACGGCCTCACGCTCTGGACCATGAAGGAGATAGAAGCGGTGGGGGCGGAACACCCGGCGTTTCCGACGCCACCGGTGCCCACAGACATTTACACGCTCATGTATGACGCCCATTGTCTACTCTCTTTACCGTATATTGGCTAGTTATACGAGTGGCACGACGGGCGAGCCCAAGGGTGTTCCATTGCGGCACAGCAACCTCGTACATGCGATCGCCGCCATCAACGACCGCATGGGCAGCCACCTTGCCAAGGACAATTTCATCTGGCTCTCGTTCCTCCCACTCGCCCACTCGATCGAACACGAAGCCGAGGGCTTGACTGTTGCCCTCGCGGGCAAAATCGGGTTTTACCAGGGCGACCCGGCCAAAATCCCCGATGATTTGGCCGTCCTGCGGCCCACGGGCTTTGGCGTTGTCCCGCGCCTCTTCAACAAGATCTACGACAAGGTCGTGCATGGGTCGCAGGTCGCCGGTGGGCTCAAGGCGTGGCTCTTCCGCACAGCACTCCACGCCAAGTTGAAAAACTTGAAAAAAGGCACTTTGCGCCACGGGTTTTATGACAGCCTCATTTTCTCCAAGGTATGTCGTGGCTGGTGGGGGAATTTTGATGCTTATGGTCAAAGTAGATTCAGCACAAGCTCGGACTGGACCGCTGTTCGTTGATTGTCGTTGGCTCGGCGCCCTTGGCCGACGATGTCATGAATTTCTTCCGCGTCACACTCGACTGCCCCGTCGTCGAAGCCTACGGCATGTCGGAAACCGCGGGCATGTGCACGTCCAATGTCATGACGCAGTTCACGCCTGGCGACGTCGGGCCGCCGTTTGCCCACATGGAAACAAAACTCGTCTCGGTGCCAGACATGGGGTACAAGATTAATTTTTGTTGCTACATGGATTAACGAAAGCTCTGTGTAGCTACGACGTGAACGACCAATCGCACGGCGACGGAGACCACAAATTGGACGTGCGCGGCCGCGGCGAAGTGTGTTTCCGGGGCCCCCAAGTGTTTTCAGGCTATTACAAGCGCCCCGACGCCACCGCCGACGCGATCGATGCCGATGGATGGCTCCACTCGGGCGACATTGGCGTCTGGTTGCCCGATGGTCGTCTCAAGATTGTCGACCGCAAGAAAAACATCTTTAAATTGAGCCAAGGCGAGTATGTCGCCCCGGAACGCATCGAGAACATTCTCGGCACGAGCACGCACGTGGAGCAGGTGTTTGTCTACGGCGACAGTTTGCACTCAGTGTTGGTGGCCGTGGTTGTCCCCGCCGAAGCTCCCCTTCGCGCGTTGGTCGAACCGTTGGGTATCAAGGGCACGTTCGAAGAACTTTGTCAGAACGCTGAGGTAGGGCGACCGACCATCGATTATCTGATTCTGACGTGGCGTGCCCCACGCAGGTCACCGCCGCCGTCTTGAAGGAATTGGTTGTCGTGAGCAAGACCAACAAACTCTTTGGCTTTGAAACAGTCAAGGCCATCAAGTTGCAAACGGAGCAATTTACGATGGAAAACAACCTCGTGACGCCGACGTTCAAATTGAAGCGCAACGAATGCAAGAAAAAGTTTGCTGCGGATATTGACGCACTCTACGCCCAGTGTGGCGATTTGGTAGCGGGCCAAAACGTCATGCAAGGTTAAATATATATATACATAAAAATATATTGCAAAAATGGATTTACTGCGCAGTGATGTGAATGACAACAAATTATGTGGTGCAGTCCACGCCAGGTATTGAATGACACCCTTGACATCATATAGTTTATTAATTCTGGGAAGGAAATATATGCACACGTCAAAAACCTGATTCGATCTAGTGCATCGGAGGGAGTAATTATTACACATGCAATTTGAAAATACCAAATTGTCTAAGGTAGACATTTAGTCCAAAAAAATTCGCCAAGGTAGATATTTCGCCCACAGCCCTCCAAGGTAGCAATTAAAGCAGGGTATTATTAGTTGCGGTACGGTACCTTGTTGATGGTGCAGGTCTTAATTGAATCACAGATCATGGCATTAGTCGTTGTGTCGTGAATACAATTATGTCCTATTTTCTGTCGAACCTTCACAGGTAGGATGATATTTTTGACGGATCGTACACATTTCATCCACGCATCACCTTTTTTCTAGAATGAGGAAAGTGAATTCTTGCATAATTTAGGGAATTGGTCCTGCCTGGAATATATATTTCCATAATATTTTCACAACCTTGCGGCAACGACGATACTGGCGAGCGCGTGATCCGTATGTACTCCGGAGTAACTTTGTTACATAAGAATCCCCCCGAGCGGGTCATTGCCTTGTACACCGCCATTTATGCCGGGGGCTTCCAACCGCCCTGGTCGACACAATGGGTGTCCACGCTGTGCCGTTCATTTTCAATCAAATGCAAATAGCAACTGTTGTTTGTACGACTTCTGAGCTGACCAACATGATCCAAGCCCAGGTGCCCATAAAGCACGTCGTGTAGTACGATGTCGAGATGGCACCCGACAGTTCGGCGGCGGCAGCAGTGGGACTCGCACTCTGGACCATCCACGACGCCAAAGCAATGGGGGCCATGACGCAACCTGCCTCTGATGTCAAGGTTGGCCCAGCTGATACCAACTGCCTCATCTTGACGAGTGGAACGACGGGCGAGCCCAAGGGGTCCATTTGAGCCAAAGCAACATGATCCACGCCGTGGAAGAGTTAAGGAAGCGGTCGGCCCCGTGTGTTGGACCCCAACTACATCTGGCTGTTGTTCTTGCCGCTCGCGCACTCGGTAGAGCATGTCGCCCAAGGTGTGGGACTGACACTCGGTGGCAGAATCGGGTTTTACTAAGGCGACATGCAGAAACTTATGGAGGGGGTGGCGCTACGGTGGCCGACGATCTTTGGAGTTGCGCCGCGCCTGCTTATCAAAGTCTACGACAAGGTTACGTTTGGCAGCCAGGCGACAGACGGGATCAAGGCTTAGCTACTGCGCACCGCTCTGCAATCCAAGCACAAGAATCTGAACCGGGGCAACCACTCATTGATTGACTGGCTTGGTATTTCAAAATACGGATGCCAGAACACTTTGTGCACTCTCCTCTCACGACCGAGCAGATTCAAAAGTAAATTGGCCTCGACTATGAGTGTCGGCTCGGGCGTCCGTGGCGGACGACGTCATCAACGTCTTTCATGTCATGCTGCTCGAGGCTCCCATTTGGGTGCTCAAGATTGTCGACCGCAAGAAACTTAGCTTCTCCAAGCTAAGACAAGCTGAATACATCGCACCCGAGCGCATTGAAAACATTTTGGTCTCAAGCATGTATATCAAGCAGCCTCTTTTCTATTGCGATAGCTTGCACTCGGTCGTTGTGGCGGTCGAAAAGTAATTGCAATCGCTCGTCGAGCCCTCTTGGGATCAAAGCTCGCTCCAATAACTTTGTCGACACGACGAGGAGGTCAAACGTGCAAATGACGACATTCACACCGCATGCTCAGGTCGTCGCTTCGATGTTGAAAGAACTGGTGGCCGTGAGCAAAGCCAGCAATCTCTTTGACTTTGAAACAATTTAAGCCATTCAACTATACCCAAGCTTGATCACCGTCGAGAACGACGTCTTGATGCCGACCTTCAAACTCAAATACAAGAAGACATTATTTGCAAGTGACATTGCTCCGCTGTATGTTTTTTGCGGCGATTTGATCGTACGTTAGCACGCCGCCCAGAAGTAGATAATTGACACCACGGACAAGTACAATCCATGCTCCTTCATAGAAAAAAGGATGGAGATGATGGAGTGAACTCCCCCTTTACGTCAACTACGCTCTTCGCTTCGTGGTCCAATAAATGAAGCTTAAAATCTACTTTAAAGAAGATTGCTACATTCTTCAATGCCTTAGCTATAAAGATAACTAATGTTTAAATGTAAATTGAAAAATGAATGTTTTCAAAAGCTAATCTTTAAGTTATACTTTAGTTTCAATTTATAAAAACAAAACTACTAGCCCGACGGATTTTTGTATTTTTGTCATATAGTATTATATGACAATAATACAGACTGACAGCATATTTACTATTGTTTACTTCCGACCAAAGATGACCAAGACAGAATTACAAAAAGACCAAGTAACTAGATGTTTATATTTTACCTCCGACCAAAGTCGGCCGGAGACAGAATTACAAAAAGACCGAGTATGCAGAAGTTTAAATTTCACCACCGCGCGCCAGGATAGCCAAAAGACAGAACTACTTAACAAGAACGATGCACTTTAGCTCTGGCGTGCTAGTTATTTGCCGTTGTAGTTGGAGTTGTTGGGGTTTAGTTGATTTTATATTTATCTTTCTTTTCTTTAGATACTAATTCATTTGACAACAAATTCACGCTACACATTTTTATTTCTTTTCTTAAACTAACATATAACTAAATAATGACTTTCCGATATTTTTTCTACTTTTCTACTTTTCCTCTGGGTCTTCTTGCAACTCGTTGTCTTCGTCGTCCGATACTACTTTAGCTGATCGCATGAGCAATTTACCGAGATTGTACATTTCCCTGGTTTGATGTTTGTCGATTCTTTCTTTTCGCACTTTCTTGGGAGATGCTTGTTTCTTGGGAGAAGCTTGTTTCTTGGGAGAAGGACACGAGCATTTGCACTTAGTTGCCAAAGGTGTCGATGGAGCCATTGAAGAAAATCGGAAAGTGAGAGAGCTCATTCATTAAGATATTTCAACAGACGTTTGGGGTTGAAACCGACACGGGACGATAACTAATTTAGAGAGGTTAAATAACTAATTTATAGAGAATTAATATCGAAATAACTCATTTATAGAGTATTCATAGCGAAATAACAAATTCTCACAGGAGGAGACTGTCCATAGTCTAAAAATAGATTTTGCCCAGATGAATAGTTATAATTGAATTTATATCTAAAGATAACATGCAATAATATATTATAATATACTGTAATAAGTCAAATATGGCTAAAATTATCATGGAAGGAAAACGAGAGGGTAAAAATGAAGTTTCTGTAACTTTAAGAATGTCTAATAATTCAAATTTAGATATTAAACAAATAAAAACGTATGCTTTAAAATTCTTAAAACGATTTAATGAAACAGAAAATAAATTATATATCAGAGGTTTAGCTGATATTGGATTTAGAACATTAAAATCATTAGATGGTAGTTTAGAAAATATGCTTGAAGACGAAGACGATTATTACAAAAATAGTGTCAGATATACTAGAACATTTTTAGAATTTCACACTGTTAAATTTGTGATTTTTACGAAAAACGCATAATGATAAGAAGTCACCCAAAATTAATTAACATCTAAAGAGCATAATGGCTGCAGGTCATTTTTTTAGAACATTATCTTTAAATTTAATTTACATCTAAAGATAAATATATATATATTGTAAAGTAATATGAGTATTCCTAATTTTATTACCTGGTACAAGGACAACGACAGCTACAAATTTCATACATTTAATTCTAAAACAAAAGAATTTAAAATAGAAGAAAAAATTGAATACAATATTAATACGTTTGATCTATTTAAAAACTATGAAGCAAGCAATGAAGGGTTAGTAAAATTTGCAGATGATATTGTACAATGGCGCAATGAACTTTTAATTGCTTCAAAAAATAAATTGGATTATTTTGATAATAGCTTTAATATGGATAACGGTAAAAAATATTATCGAACTCATACGAATAATGTTAAAAGATTCATTCAAAGATTTCTACCTAAAATTGAATTTGAAAATATTGAGCTGTATGAAGAGATATACTTTAATAAATGCAATAATGGAGGGTTAGTATATCACCAAGCCGGGGTTTATGAAAATGTAACAACATACGATAAGAAGATGTTTTATCCAAGAAATATGGCATCGAACTATTTTTCATTTCCAATGAAAAATGGTATTGAATCAAATATCAAAATCATTCCAAAAAACTTTATGTATGGCATATACAATATTAAAGTTATCAGCGATGATGAAAATTTCAATAAAGCGTTTTCATTCAGTAAGGATGATATGTACACTCATTATAGTTTAAATTTTGTAAAATACTATAATAACCATTACAATGGCGCTATCAAACTAGAAATAATTGAAAATAAGTGTTTAAAATATCCTACAAAGGATTTAATTCAATCTAGTAAAGTATTTTTTAAATGGTATCTAACACTTGAAGAATTGAAAACTCAATTTCCAAAGAATAAATTGATTAAACATTTAGCTTCATCAGCATGGGGACATTTGCAATCTAAGAATGTTATTATTAAAACAGATAAAGACATTGCTAATTATGATGTTGGTAGAACTCTTGATATTGATGAAAATCAATATTATTTAAAGCAATTTGATGAGTATCCAAATGGTTATAAAAGGTATCAATTAATTGATTTGTCTAAACCAATATATAAATTTCAATTTAGATTAAAATCATTTCTAACATCTTATAGTCGTGTTCAAATGGCTATATTGCATTAAAAAATATAAACAACGTAGTAAGAATTCAGACCGATTCAATTACTTATAATAAGGCAATTACAATCAATGAATATAAATTTATTAAAGAAGATGACAAATCAGACTGTAAAGCTCAAGTTAAAGGGAACCAATTATTAATTATGTAACCTGCTGTACAACGTTGTACAGCAAGTTGACTTATTAAATAGAAAATCTAACCTGCGCAACGTTGCATTTGTTATAAATAACTTTGACTGGTGTTCTACGAGGAACAGCAGTTTATTTCTTTATTTTTTTTTTTTTATGTTCGAAATCATCAATCATTTGCTTTAATCCTGATAAAAACCATGGATTAATGTATTCAGGATATGGTAATACTAATTGGAATACATCTGCTGGATTTGCATCTCAATCAATAGATGGACCTGTAATATTTGGGAATACAGGAGTGTTAATTGGAAACAATACAGGAAGCGTAGAAACAGCATGTGCTTCTTTTATCGGTACTACGACTAGTTTATTTGGAACTGTTAATATAAACTCTCCACCAGTTCTTCCATCTAGAGTAAATATACAATCTTTTGGAACACAACTAGGATTAGTTAATAATGCTAATGGCTATGTTTATATGTCATCTTCATCTGATGGTACATTTACTATAACAACAAATAATTTAGGAGGTGCAAGTAATACATATTTTCAGTATTATTTTGATTCGCCATCTTCATTTGCAAGTCAAGCTACAGTTCCTAGAATGAGTTTAAGTGGATATAGTGTTCCTCCTTCTGTTGGCAATAACTTTCGAATATATATGGGCAATTCAGCAGCTGATATCCAATTGTGTTTATATAATGCTAATAATTTAAGTCCTTCATATGGTTTTGGTGCAAATAATTCGTGTTTGCAATATTCAAGTGCTGGGGTTAATGGCCACCGTTTTTACTATAATTCGAATACCGGAGTGGGAACTCCTACTGCACTTGGCACAAATATATTTAATATCAAAGGAAATGGTAATATAGTTAGTAAGTTAAATATGTTTTCAGGAGCAGGTGTTCATGCTTTTGGATATGATACTACTGATTTAAGTTCATATGGTGATGGGGTCCACATGCATTATGCAGCAGGTCAAGGAAGTATATTTGCTTATAATTATGCAGTTGGAGCTTATAGAGATTTAGGATTTAATGCAAATAATTTATATATAAAAAGCTCTAATGGATTCATCGGTATTAATAACACTTCACCTAGTTGTCCACTACATGTTTCGGGAACTGGAAATCAAACAACAGCTTCTTCATTTGGATGGTTAAGCGGAGCAGGGACGAGTACATCTTCTGGATTCACGAATAGAGCATTTAGTATCCGATGTTCTGGTGGTATAATGTGTGATTCAGGAGAGATAGATGTGCTGTCTGATGAGTATTTTAAAGATAATTTAAAAGAATTAGACACTGGTATAGTTAATAAATTTATTGGAAAAATAAATCCTATATCATTTACATACAAAGGCTCTTCAACTTTGCATTACGGCTACAGTGCACAGGAATTAGTAAAATCTAATTTTAATGTAATTGTTGGAACTGCTCCAACAGATGAAGATTTAGAAGAAAGAGAATTAATTGATGAAGAAGGAGATAAAATTATAATTCCAGAAAATACAAGATTAGTGGTTAATCCTATTGATATAATTCCTATTTTACATAAAGCATTACAAATAAGCAATGAACAAATTAGATTAAATAGATTTGAAATTCAAAAACTACGGAATTTGCTTAATGTAGAAACTGAACGAATTGATGAAATTATTGACCATATCAATTCTGAAGATGATTGAATTTCATATTAAAGATTAGATTATTATATATATATAATAATCATAATGACATCTAACACTCCCGAATATGCTAAAGCTTATTATGAAAAAAATAAAGAAAAATACAATAAACTTACGCATATTGTTTGCCCATGTGGAATGAAAATTAATAGAACTTCTAAATCTTATCATGTTAAAACTAAAAATCATTTTCATTTGTTAGAACAATTACAAAAAAACAGAAGCTAACGTTCCATGTGGAGCATCAGCTTAAGTTAATTTCTCTTAATCATATGCATATTTTTTATATTTTAACTCTTCTTTAATCATTTTTATTAAAATTCTTTATTACAACTTAGGCCTCATACAATTTCAACTTATCTTCTAATATTTTTTTTTGTTTTTCTGATGCTTCATATTTACGTTTCATCTCTAAGTATTTATATTCAAATAACTTATCTGCGTCGTCGTCCTCATTATTGAATTCGTCAACTACTTTATTTTGTTCCTTTAATGAAGTAATATCTCCTGTTTTGACATCGATTATTTTAATTCTATCTTGAGTCCATAATTCCGGGTTTACTCTAAAATTAGTGAATATAAATATATGGGGAGAATTATAAATACATTTTCCACCTACATATTTTCCACTATAGACTTGTCCATTCTTTAGCTGTTCTAATGTTCCATATTGCAGATAATCAGCATTATCACGTGGAACATCTAAAATAACTGTATGTGGTGTATTACCAGTATCCATCATAGATTTTAACTGATTAAATATGTTATCTTTTTTTCCATCAGCTAATAATACATTATATGTTAAATCTAAATATTTACATAATTTAGACTTTCCACTGCATCCTCCGATATCTTCAATAATATATATAGTTCTGTCATCAGGTTCATTTTTACATATATCTACTATTTTTTGTTGAAAAGGACGCCATTTGATATTATCATACTTTTTCAACATTTTTTTATAATCTAAGGTCTGATAATAATCATTAATTGCAATAATTATATTCTTTGATAACGTTGACGGTCTATAATAGTTAAAGAATTCCTTTTGTGATAATGTATATAAGTCGTTGATTGGTATTTTATGAATGTTAAATTGATTCTCTAAAAATTCTTAAAATATGATAACTTGACATCATTTTCATCAGTTGGTATATTTTCATTTTTCTTAAATGAAGAGAATAAAATAAATTGTTCGAATGTTTTCATGACTGTATCTTTCTTTATTTCTGAAGAAAATTTAATCAAAATAACATTTGTTTCTAATTCTTTGATTTCTTTAATTTTTCGTTTTAATAATTTCACAATATCATTTTCCGTCGACACTGTTAAAATGTTGAAGGAGTACGGATAATGTTACTTGTCCGGATACTCGAACTCCGAAACCCAATCCCGATTTCCGGATAAACCCAGCTGGACAAAGCACGTACAGTTCCTGTACGGACGTACGTGTACTGTAGAAGCTTTCGGCCCAGTACATGAAATTACAACTCATCCCTCGGCATACGGACATTTGTTCCTAAACTGAAGTAATTTCTGAATACAATTACACTACAAACCCTCGGGCCAGTGACCTTCACCGACCTTATCTCGGACATTAGCATCATATAGAACATTACGGTATTCAGATAGTGCAGAAAGAAATGAGATTATGGAAGCGCGAAGAAATCAATATCGACTACAGCTTCTTCATTGGGATAGCGCAGCAACGGTTACTTCGGGCGATGGTACATTTGTCGAGTTCCGTTTACTAAATACCCGAGTGGTGTTGAAGCTGTTTGACGAAGTGCCGGGAGGTGCGCTGCTGGTGTTTACTGAAAACTTGCGCGCACATGCAAAAGCGTGGTCCACGCACTTAGTGGGAAAGTTTCAATGCAAGAAAAAGAACGGCAAGAAGAAAGGCATTTGCTCGTCGTGGACAAGTGGGAAAATCTACACGGAGATGTCCTATCAAGATTCCAATGGGGCTTACGACACGTGCAAATTTTTGGTTCGCGTGTGGACGCAATGCTGTCGTAAATGCAATGCCACAGTTTCGCCTCGCATGGATGAAGACATTTACAACGAACGGGTTGTCTCCAGGCTGCAGCTGTGGATGGGACTTCGAAGTCCGATGCATTTTGAAAAGCAGGTCGTTACGGGCTTGCCGCCGCATCGACAAGATCTCTGCAGTGCCTGTAGAGCTGGGAAATGTCAGATTGCAACCAAGTCCGCGACGAAGAGAGAAGAATTCCCCAGAGACCGGGATCATTATGACTATTAGTAGTAAACCAATCACCAAGCGGATCAACGCAACCTGGCGCGCGGTGGTGAAATTTAAACTTCTGCATACTCGGTCTTTTTGTAATTCTGTCTCCGGCCGACTTTGGTCGGAGGTAAAATATAAACATCTAGTTACTTGGTCTTTTTGTAATTCTGTCTTGGTCATCTTTGGTCGGAAGTAAACAATAGTAAATATGCTGTCAGTCTGTATTATTGTCATATAATACTATATGACAAAAATACAAAAATCCGTCGGGTTAGTAGTTTTGTTTTTATAAATTGAAACTAAAGTATAACTTAAAGATTAGCTTTTGAAAACATTCATTT
>VJMH01005421.1:0-15159 GCA_009835185.1 Aphanomyces stellatus | reverse complement strand
TACGCATGAACTGCTCCGCCAACTTGCCTTTGCCAAAGACACACACGGCCGCGAAGTAATTCAAATCACTGACGAAGCCACACGAAAGTATTTGAATGACCGCCTGTTTTTCTGTGGTCGATATGAAATATTCCAAGGCCCGCCTGTGCACGTGAGCAACACAGCCGTGGTTGTGATGTCGTACGACCATGGTATTTGTGCCCAATTATTTCAAGAGCACAAAACTACCAACGGAGAGTTGGACGAGGCAGGATTTATCAAATGTGTTGATATTATCGGACGTGGCACACAAAGTAAAGGGAACAAGGTAGAAATTACGGTCATACAGGAATATAATGAAGAGTCATTTTAGAAACGAGAGCAGAATTTCAGTTGTGGGACAAGGACAACAATAGATCGTTGTCTGAAACAGAATACTTAAATTATTGCCGTCAGCATTTTGGTGGGAAGGTCAAAGTAGCTATGAAATTTATGCGAAATTCAATGGAATACAATCGAGAAATCAAGGCAAGGTTGCATTTGAAGTCGGATTATGTGCTCCACCAATTGCCCTCAATGAAGCAGAGCGAATTTCAAACCCATTTGCCAACACTCAAAATTAACGGGGATATCTCGATGGATCATTATCGTCATGTGTTGGTTATGCCCGTGGCCGACCGCAGTTTAGAAGATATTTTCTTGAAGGAACGTCCGGATGACACAAAAACGAAGAGTCTTTTGAAGGACGTCCTCACTGGGATCCAAATTTTGCACGAGTACGGTCTCGTCCATGGCGATTTGAAGAAATTGAATGTACTGCGTGTTGAAAACATGCTAAAATTGATCGATTTTGATGGTTCGGTCCGTATTGGGCAGCCGCTTGGGGCCAAAATTAGCTCGGGAATTTTACCTCCAGGTATCTTGATATCACGTTCTAGCCTAAAAATATATCACTTTAGAAATGTTTCAAAAACTCGAATCTACCGTCGACATGGCGAAATACAATAACTACTGGGGGCACGAAAGTCGTGAAACTTCAAAACCGAAGAAATCCCAAAGTGGACAAGACAATTTTGTTGTGAAAGCTTATCGCAATGGCTGTGACGCTGGTACTTTACCCTTTTCGCTGGTCAATGCAACGCCGTCTGTGGACATGTGGTCATTTGGGTGCATGGTGTTTCAAATGTTGAGTGGCCAAGAATTAGTTCCCACGGATATCAACCAAAACGTGGTCTTGGATTATATTCACAAGGCAGCAACATGGACAGACGAGAAGTTGAGACAACGTATTGAAGCTGGTTTGGAAGCATTTCCTGTAAGAAACAACACTCGAAGACATTTTTAAAGCGTTTTTCGAACTTAAATGAGCACTTTAGTATCATTTCATCGATCAAGATAATATTTTGAATACTTACTCATAAAATGTCAAAAATATGCATTTTCACCTCCCGGACCCCCCATGGCCCCCGAATAAAACACCATACTAATGATGGTCAAACGTATAAATTGTCCGAAATACTTTCAGACCTTCATGGACTGTCCAAAACGGACAAAACACAAAATATCTCAAAAAGTAATCCATTTGGTCTACTTTCTGAAAGTCCCATCGTATTCCCCATAAAATTTTGCATTAGCCTGTCTTCGCCTCAAATGATGGTCAAACGTATAAATTGTCCGAAATACTTTCAGACCTTCATGGACTGTCCAAAACGGACAAAACACAAAATATCTCAAAAAGTAATCCATTTGGTCTACTTTCTGAAAGTCCCATCGTATTCCCCATAAAATTTTGCATAAGCCTGTCTTCGTCTCAAATGATGGTCAAGCGATTATATTGACTTTAAATCGTATTGAAGCTGGTTTGGAAGCATTTCCTGTAAAAAACAACACTCGAAGACATATTTAAAGCGTTTTTCGAACTTAAATGAGCACATGAGTATCATTTCATTGATCAAAATGATATTTTGAAAACTTACTTACAAAAGGTGCAAAAATATGCATTTTCACCTCCCGGACCCCCATGGCCCCGAATAAAACACCATACTAACCCCCTAACCCCCTAACTGTGCTTTGCGCAATATCTCAGGAGATACAGTCGACGATTTTCTCACTGTTGCCCAACTAGGCGATCGGCTCACGTGTATTGAAATACGGCGCTGCCGATTGACTCAAGGCATTCGAATGGAAACTTTGGCCTCGTTCCAGCGCTTATATGGCATATACATTTCGTTTTGCAACATGATCGAGTGGTCTCCCGACGCCAACTCCACCGTGGGTCTCCCAGCTTCGCTCACAGCCTTGCGCCTTCGATACACCAATTTAACGGCTGTACCGACTGTGTTAGCAGTTGTACCCCCCAATCTGGTGTATTTACGCCTCGAAAGCATGCCAATTTCGACCATCCCAAATATCTATTTCAAGGCGTGGGCAAATATATCTTCGATATCACTCAACGACATCAACTTAACTCAAATTCCAGACGCGCTGGCGAATTCATCGACCTTGGAATGGCTTGAGCGTAAGGGAAATTCAATCACATCTGTACCGCTTGACTGGCAACCACGATTGGATCTACTCCAAACAGTCGACCTCAGCGGAAATGCCCTTGAAGAAGGGCCGTGGCACTTGGCTAAAACTGGGCTTGTGCTTGACTTGAGTTCGAATCCAATCGCGACTGTGCCCAGTGTGGTTGACATAGACTTGCTCAAGAAACGCTATGTCATTTTAGACGATTCGCCTTACTGCTCGGCCTCTCCACCAGTTATCCAGGAAGCATGCAAGCCCAAATGTGCACATTTGTGCGAGACGGCACGCATTGGAGATGCCAATTGCGATTGGCCCTGCTATGTGGAAGCATGCCAGTTTGATGGTGGAGATTGCGACTCGTACGGGCTTTCGTGACGGAGGTTAACAAATGTTTTTCGTTTGCGAGAGGAGGTGCAGGACGATCATCCATTCGTCGGTGCTAACACATGTATTGCCAATAAACGCTACGACAAAAGCAGTGTCATCGATTGAGGTCGCGCCCGAACTAGGGCTTGTCTCGTCGAAGACTTCTTGTTGCATTTTTTTAGTCCGTGAAAGGGACCACTGTAGCGGCCGGTCATGCTTCACAATAAATTGCTTCATTTAGTTTCCCCCTCCACCAGTTTTGCTACTCTAATGTAACTCCGTCCCTGGTGTCATCCATACGGGCCTAAACGCAGCTACTGGTATGCCTCGATCTTCGAACGACTTCCGACCGCGCAATCGCAAGAGAATGGCAGCCGCCATAAAATCAACTGAAAGTCTCAGTAACATTGGAGAAATCACCTTGAACTGCAAATCAAATTCAGAGGTCGAAGGCAATAAATTGTCAATCAATTTCAACACATTACGTTATATTCATGTACTAGTACTTATAAACTCGTTTGTTCAGTATATGTTCGGTCATCTAGCTTTTATGCAGTCCGAGGTATAAGTCATATGCCTCCCTTTAAGGCGTGACGTCCAAAAGTTTCCATTGGGCATAAGGTGCATTCTCCCACGTTGTCATGTGTACCGTGGCCGTATCCGTGACCTTTGCCCCGACTTCACAGAGAGAGCAGCGAGAGAGAAAGTTCCCCGAGTCGGCTTGTAATGCGATTTTTCCGCCGCCAATATCGACACACGTCCACTGGGCCCATGGCTGACCGTGCCAGTCTGGAACATGCACGAATGCTTGGTCAGTAACCTTGGAGTTGGGCGTG
Organism: Aphanomyces stellatus; assembly: GCA_009835185.1. Classification (NCBI taxonomy): domain Eukaryota; phylum Oomycota; class Saprolegniomycetes; order Saprolegniales; family Verrucalvaceae; genus Aphanomyces; species Aphanomyces stellatus. Next base: position 11,452 of record VJMH01005421.1, on the reverse strand, counting down.
CAGCCACTGCAGCGAGCAAGATAGTTGCCTGTCTCCGCTTGGAAAACCAATTTGCCGGTGCCCGTATTGAAGACCTTCCACTTGACAAAACGGGAGTTGGAGTCCGAAACATGCAATGTGGCCGAGTCAGGGAACAATTCGCCAGGGATGCAGTCCCAGCAATGGGTGAGGTAGTTGATTGTGTCGGCTTGGAGGGTCACCGTGTGTCCGTCTGCAATGTCACACGGCGATTTGGCGGTGACTTGAGGAAACGAGACGGCGCCGACGACGTTGCACATGCCGACACCGCCCACGCCTCTCTGCACGCGAATGTAGCCGCCTTCGCCCCACCCGGCGCCCCATGAGTTGCGTAGCTTGTAGGATTGACCATCGTAGCCGACAGCAATGACAGCGTGGTCGGATGTGACGCTGGGGCATTGGGTCACGACACCGCCTGTGTAGTGTTGCCATACAGCATTACCAGCGGTTACCGTCACGGACACGGGCTGCTTATTCAACGCCGTCGCCAGCGCATTTTCACCAGATACTCGCACGGAGGTGCCGATCGCCAACGTCTTCTTCGTGCATTGGTTGTTGCATGTACCAGTGTTGCTCGAAGTGCCAGACAAATAGGGCCACGCTGAGTCCAAACACAAGCCCGTTTGGGACGCATAGTCAATTGCATACCACGAAAAGCCACCGTCGCACCCTTGGCTGCCACCGTTCGTAGAGCAACTTGTTACTTGCTGTTCGGACAAGTCAAGTAAGTGACCCGTGGCGATGCAATGGCCCATTTCAGCGACGCCGGTCGCTGCAAATGCCCAACAGGAGCCGCACTGGCCTTGGTCACGCACTGGAGGCATGCAAATACCCGTCGTCCAGTCGATGCTACTCGCTACTATGGACGCCTCGGTCAGATAGCGCTGTGATTCGTTGCCTTGTTCGAAAGATCCTTGGACGTACGCTGCAAATTCAGCTTCTGTCATCAAAGCAAACTTGTTGTTGAGGTCAAAAGCTGCATGAGGGTTGTTCTTGCTCGCTTCTTCCACTGCTATCTTGTTGTCCAACCAACGTTGGAGGTGGTCCTCGTCGATACTACTTGAGTTGGAGGGTGGAGGAAGGAGCCCTTGGGCTTGAGCCTTGGCGCCAAATTTCGTCTTCCACGCATTCAATTCAGCGACAAGAGCTGTTCGATGGTCTGCACTCAGCATGTGTACGGATGGTTTTTTGGCCAGCGGAATTGACATCTTTGGGCAGTTGAGAGCAACATAGACGGGGTTGGCTGCCAGGTTCGTGTCGTTGCACCCAGTGGAGTCCGCCATCGCCAGAAGAGAAAGCGAGCCTGCAGCGAAGGCACTACAACGGAAGAACGTGTTCATTGAAGTTGAGAGAAATAGAAAATGAGCTCTTTATTTGAGTGGCTCCCATTTCTCTGAGAGAGACCTCGCGACCTTTCGGATAACTCAAATGGCAAAGGAAATTTATTGTTTGCCCCGAATAAAGCGAGGTAGTCATCGAATTGAACACCTTTGAAAGTAAAATATACTTGTGAAATGCAACGCATAAAAATTTATGCTAAAATTGGCCAAACCATTCTGCAGGTGGCACTAATTTGGCCTGCTAACAGTCAACTGAATCGGCCAACGTCGCCCGAGAAACGCTTGTAACTGAGCTTGATCACAAAATTTCAAGCAGTGGCGGTAAAGTGATTTGATCCATTTGTTGTTCAGGCAATTGTCTGATTGTGAACGAGAAATACCAGTGGCAATACTCTGTTGAACGAACGAGGATTGACATTGGTAGCTCATGTTGAATTGGTTTCAAGAGTGAATGGAAGGTGAAACAATGAAACAACGAAAATTTCGTGCACTTCGAACTAATTGTGTTGTTTCTTGCCGAAGGAAAATGCATGGTCAATAGTATATTCTCTCGAAGAATAGCTTCAACGGCAAGAACGTGACATTCGAAGATTTCAACCACCTTCAGATAACGTAGTCAAAACGCCTTTTGAGGCGAATGACGGGCATCATGTTGTGATCCTTGGGTTCGGAGCTTTCAGTGCACATTTGTGCGAGACGTCGCGCCGCATTAAATATGCCAACTCCTCCGATTAACCCTGCTACGTTGAAGGATGTTTAGCAGCGGAGATTATAACGCGTGTAGATTTTCGTGACAGTGTTCAACAAAGAGTGTGTTTTGCGTATGCGTGACCAGACATTCATGAGAAGGTGCTGAACAATTAACATCTATTCATCAACACTACCACGCATTATGCCAATATGCGTTACGACACGCAGTATTGTCGATGAAGTTCGTGCCCGCACTGGGCTGGCAAGGACAATACAGGTCTTGTTTAAGTCGTCTTTTTGCATTTTTCAAGTCGACAGGAAGGACGTTACTTCAGCGTCCAGAAACGCTCCACCAGATTTAGATTAATTTCAGCTTCCCCTCCACCGCCTCTGCTCTGATGCAGGCGACTCCGTCCCTGGTCTCATCCAATATGGTGTCGATCGGACCGCGACAGCTTAGTGCTGGCACTGTCGAGATCAAACAGTTATTCCATCGCCCCGTTCGACTCCTCGCGCTGGTCAAACACATCACGTCAAGCATCTGTTTTGCCCTTTTGTGCTATATCTACGTCATGCTGAGTGCTACCAACACTCGCGCACTCCAAGTTTTCTCTCCCACATCAATGGGCGGTGTTGTGGCGTTCTTGGCTGTGCTGAACACATACGGTCTTGTCCGAACATGCCAGGTTCGAGCGCCTCGTTCCCGCCTTTACTACCGCGACGAGACATCCTCCTTTTACAAGTACATATCGCCGTCGTCCCAGCTCATGCTTTTCCATTCAGTCGACGTCTTTTGCCAGTCCTTCCAAGCCTACCGTGTGTCAGAGTATTTTGTAGATCGACGCACTTCGTTTTTATTTGCGCTTGTTGTGAGTTTAAATTGCCTCGTCACCCCGTGGTTCCTCCTCTCCAAGCACAAAGTTGTACGAATGTCGGTGGTTCCACTGGTCGAAAGTCTTGTTGGCTTTGTTTTATCCATCCTCTTCCCTTTGGTCGTGGCCATTCTTCCAGCGCTTGCAACCAATTTCAGTCAAATCGAACAAAGTGATAACAAATTCAACATGCGTATGGTTTTACTCAGTCGATGGGTCCTCATATCTTCACCCTTGGATCTCGCAACCAAAGTCGCCATCCAACTCTCGAGCTATAATTCCCTCAGGAAACTGGTCGAGTCCATGAATATTCCCAAGCAGATCAACATCCCCAAAGACTTAGCGTCGGACCACCAACACAGTCGATTCCAGCTTGAATTCCACCACCACCGTGCCAGCACTGCCTATGTTTTGTGTGTTTTCCTCTGGGGGGTGGCGCTTCTAACGACGTCCATCGCTGCCAATTGGTTCCGCATCAGTTGTCCAAGCACTTGTGATTTCGAAATATCACCTTGGTGGACAACAACCTGCGAGTGTGCGTACGTCGAAATCAATTGCGCCAAACTCAATGTCTCGGGTGAAAGTATCGACAGATTCCTTCGTCCCAATGAACTTGGTGAGCAACTCATTTGCATCGATGTACGACGTTGTGCCTTGCCACAAGGTATTCCTCCTTCAACATTGGCGCCCTTTCAACGCCTTTTTAGCCTTATTATTTCGTACAGCAATATGACCGAGTGGTCCAATGGTCCCGACAACACTGGTCTCCCTCTCAGTGTCACCAACTTATTTATCAGCTACAGCAATTTGACGTCCACTCCAACAATTTTGGCCTCCGTCCCAGCAAATCTTGCCTATTTGCTCATCGAAGGTGCTGCCATAAACTCAATTCTGGATTCGTACATCGTCGCCTGGGCTACGGTGCCGTCAATTTTTCTAAATCAAATCAACCTCACGGCAATTCCGCCGGCATTTTTGACCCGAACAACATTACTGGAGCGTCTCGATCTCCGAGGGAATTCCATCCACACAATTCCGACCGAATGGCAGCCTCAATCAAATAATCTGAAAATACTTGACCTCAGTGGCAACGCCATACTGGACGCACCGTGGGATTTGGTGAATTCCGGCTGTCTGCTTGAACTAAGCTCGACCTCCATTTCAAGTGTACCTGCATTTATCGACATTGACTTGCTCCAGAAACGAAATATTGTGCTGGACGACACTCCTTACTGTTCTTCGTCGGCTGCTCCTGCCGGTACTTGCGAGCGAAAATGTGCACCATTGTGCCAAGTCAAAATGCAAGGAAATGGCAAATGCGACTGGCCATGCTATATTGCCGCATGTCAGTTTGACCGTGGAGACTGCGACTCGTACGGGTTTGGCATGTCAACATTACCAGCTCCTTAATCTCCATATCGTATGATAAGCAGAGTATGATTGATAACATACACGAGATCGCTACTGGCGATAACAATAACTTGTTGACGATGGGCAATTGTTCACTGAATGCATCGGCTGTATTTGTCACAAAGTACAAGAAGGAGAGAATATTTAACGTATTCGAAGCGACCTCATTTACCGAATATTCGTGCAAGGGGTAAATATGTAGTCGTTGTGCAGAATGTCAGTCAGCATGTTTTCATTTCAGTGAACGCCTGGTGATTTGAGCGAACCATAACGTAATGTAATATCGATAAAATACATGCATCACTTCATTTCAACATGGTCACAAGTCTGTAGTCTCAAAGATGCGGCCCCAAATCCAATCCCATCAATCCTTCTGGGGCTGTCGCAAGTGGGTTGAATTTCGAGAGTGTCCATTGAGTCCACGGGGCGTTCTGCCATGTGGTCATGTGTACCGTGGCCGAGTCTGGGTATGCGCCTCCATGCTCACAGCCATTACAGCGAGAGAGAAAATTCCCCGTGTCGGCTTGCAACGCAACTTTGCCACCACCAACATCCACGCATGTCCACTGAGCCCAAGGTTTACCATGCCAGTCTGGCACATGGACAAAAGCTTGATCCGGATGGGTTGCATGGGGTGCACAGCCATTGCAGCGAGAGACAAACTTACCCGAGTCCGCTTGGAAAACCAACTTACCAGTGCCTGTATTGAAGACTTTCCAGCGCGCCCACGGGGCATCGACAGGGTGGAGCACATGCACAAAGACCGAGTCGGGGTACGCTTCGCCTGGAATGCACCCATTGCAACGGGAGAGATAATTTCCAGTGCCGGATTGAAGGGTCACCGTGTCTCCGTCCGTGAGTCACATGGCGACTGGACGACAGGCATCGCTCGGATCTGAGGGAACGAGGCTCCACCAACGACATTGCACATGCCAGCACCACCGACGCCTCGTTGCAAGCGGATGTAGCCGGCTTCGCCCCAGCTTGCACCCCACGAGTTGCGGAGATTGTACGATTGACCATCGTAGCCGACAGCTACGACAGCGTGGTCTGACTGGGCTTTGGGACACTGAGTCACGATACTGCTTTGGTAGTGCTGCCACACAGAGTTACCGGCTGTGACTGTCACCGACACGGGCTGTGTATTCAACGCCAGATCCACAGCACTTTCACCAGAGACACGAACAGACTTGCCAATGGCCAACTTCTTCTTTTTGCATTGATTATTGCATGCGCCCGTCTTTCTCGTGGTGCCAGACGTGTAGGGCCAGTCCGAGTCCAAACACAAGCCCGTTTGGGACGCATAGTCAATTGCATACCACAGAAAGCCGCCGTCGCACCCTTGGCTGCCACCGTTCGTAGAGCAACTTGTTACTTGCTGTTCGGACAAGTCAAGTAGTGAAGCCCTTGGGCTTGAGCCTTGGCGCCAAATTTCGTCTTCCACGCATTCAATTCAGCGACAAGAGCTGTTCGATGGTCTGCACTCAGCATGTGTACGGATGGTTTTTTGGCCAGCGGAATTGACATCTTTGGGCAGTTGAGAGCAACATAGACGGGGTTGGCTGCCAGGTTCGTGTCGTTGCACCCAGTGGAGTCCGCCATCGCCAGAAGAGAAAGCGAGCCTGCAGCGAAGGCACTACAACGGAAGAACGTGTTCATTGAAGTTGAGAGAAATAGAAAATGAGCACGAAGCTTGAGTGGCTCCCGTTACTCGGAGATGGATTTGGCGACGTTTTGGATGTATTCGAAAGGACACAATGAAAAATTGGCTACCCTATGTAACATTCATTTTGACTTTATTCAAAGCAACTTTTATACTAGTCCAACTGTTTCAACCATCAAACGGCGAGCATGAAATCGAATCGTCACATATGCCATTATGTCAGTGGCAGCAAAGTTAAATGACCCTTGGATATGAGCTGAAATACCCAGTTTGTTTCTCGGGAATTGCTCGATCCCGTCTTTTCGAACGACATTTGGTGGATCAACTATTTCCCAAGTAGCGACCAAGCGCTGCTCATCGACCTCTTGAACCAGCGCCTTGCCACTCGAGCCACCGGTAGCTTTGACATGTTAGCCCCGTCTGCGTCGATGGACAAAACGTACACTGCGAAAACGTCGACAACTGATATCTTCCCGACGTATGCCCGTCGATTGATCTCCCCTCGCGCCCGAGTACGTGATTCCGAACCTCCGCGCGATGGCAGTCACGTGGGACTTTAACATGTACTCGCAATACTGATGGGTAGATGTCGCCCACATGTTCGAAATGGGGCACACCGAAGGCCGCCAAGCGCGTTCCTATGAGCGATACTGTGCTAATGGCGCAGTGTACATGGAAACGACCATTCGCAACCAAAATTGGGATGTCTATTTGCAAAATTATGGCGGCGACGGGGGGCTTTTACCGTCTCAGTGCACACAACATCACGTTTTTCATCTTTTGTGGCAAAACCAATATCAGCTGGGTGTAGGAGAAACCATGCAAATTCAAAACGCCTTGGGCTTGTACCAAGAAATCACTCTCAAGAAGCTCCCGAAAAGGGATGAAATTTGGACAACGACGAATATGTTTTGGACTGCGTACTACGACCAGTCGATCGCAGTCCCGGGCAACAGGAGTCTGATCCGCTCGGCTCCCAACTACATTTTGAATCCCCCATCCATTGACAACGAGGCTGGCCAAGGCCTCAACGATGCAGTCACGGGGCTCTATGTCAATCAGGCAGGAGTGTTTCGCACGTTCATTGGCCCATTCTTGTCCATCGATACGTTTTACATCCATGTACCTCTGGAGTTGCTGGCGTTGTTTGATATCTTTCAAACAGCGTTGTTTGCAGCCATGCATCAAAATGTGGCTTTGTTGGACAGGATCGTACCTGTACGCATAAATCCAATGCCGCCGACTTGGCTGCAATTTGTTTGGTGGGGGGTTACCCCCTTTGCGTTTTCCTCTCCACGACATCATTTCCCCAACAATTGTTTAACTATAACGACGCATGTGACAAGGAACTGCCCCTCTCTATCGGGTTGACAGCGTATTTGAGCGTCTTTGCAACTATGATATCGGGCTCAGCTGGACGGCCACCAACTGCGTTCGGATGGAAGACAAAGTGAGCCCCTTAACACCCAATCCACGAGAAACCGTAGGTGGGAATTGGGTACCCCAGAAGACCAACTTTGCGCTACCCCATAACTTGACTTAACGTAAACTCCCAATTTAAGGCCGCCGATTTCGACGCCCGCCGGCTAGATCGGCCTTGTTCGTCTTGTGGTGGATGGATTTGTGTCGCGAAAAGTGAAATCGAAAGAGGAGATGCACCTCAATAGAATGAATCTGAGAGGTTCCAGTTTCGTGCAATATTGGCCCCTTGATCCACCTCGAAAGTCTGGAAATCCTCAAATTTTGGACTTTCAATTTAAGGCTGCATTTTGACTTGAGGTTAGTATGAAAAACGTGATATGTTGGGCGAAAATTCACAGTTTTCATTGGGGGTAGGGTAATTGTTTCCAGAGTGAAGTATAAATATTTCGAGGTATTTCAGAGTCAGAGTTTCATTTCGAAATTTTGGACGGAGCTCACGGCTCGAACGAAAGTCAAGACGCAGATGAAGCCCACACGTCGACACCACAACGTCATGTAAGATAACCGTGCGTTATGAAACTTATGGAACTACACTAGGGAGCTCTCGTGGTGCGTGCTTTGGTCCCCGTCGTCTTTTTTTGACTTGTTGCTGTGTGCCGCTGCCCTTGCCGTTGCCGTTCCCTTTGTGGTCTTGGCCTTGGTGGGCATGTTACTCTTTCTCGACGCCACTTTCTCAAGACGCTTGTTCTTGAGACTTTTCTTCATTTTTGTAGCACTCTTTCTCTCCTGGCGCGTTTTATCGATGTTGTTGAGTAGAGACAGGTCCAAAATTCGCCCTCCAACATCGATTGTTTTGCGAACATTTTTCGCCGGCGCTGCGGGTGGCAATGACAAGATTTATTTGCGCTCGGTTTCGCGGCGCTCAACCCAATTAATGTCAACAGTACGTGATGGAGCACCGCCTTCTATGAAAAGCTGTTGGCGATGCACCATATCAGCCCGCGAGAGTGGCCACAGGCCTGCTGTCGCGAAACCCGAGACAACATTGGCTGAATGCATGTGTATTTTCCAGGCCTTGGACGCAATGCTCAGCGCGAGACTCTTCGATATAGTAGTTAAATCCCCTGAGACTTAAGTATTAGTCAATTTGAAAATCATAACAAGTTAACAACTAACTACCTTCATTGATCAGAGCTTGGAAGATCTCTTTTCGAATTGCATCTTTAAACGGGCGAAACACACAAATATCAAAAGGCTGAAACAAATATGTCGCATTTGCTGGCAATCAAAGGAGGATGACACCCACCTTAGGAGCAACGTCAACGATAGGTTTCGAGTTTTAAGACGACAGCCCATCAAACACAAGCAAATTCGGGTTGCTGGGGGTTGTCCCAATGTATTTTGCGAACCATTTCAGCCATTCACAAAATATATCTTCCTTTATAAATCCCTTCGGCGATGTCGAAACGGTTGAGCCATGAACTAGACTGCATGAACTGAGTTCTTTTTCGACCGTTTTACCTGGCAACAAAAACAAAGGTGAAAGTAACTGACCATCGGCACTACCGCAAGCAACAATAGACAAATGAAAATTTGCAGCGACTGTCCTCGTCCACACAATCGGAGATCCTTTCAAAACTATGACGCTCTTCGATTTCTTCCTTGAATTGAAGGCCGTTTCATCCATGTTGAAAATTCTGTCAGCAGTTAAATTGTACTTTTCAATTACCGTTTTCGTGGAACTATACAATCTTTTGACACAATCTTCGTCAGCGGCGTTTCGTGAGCGTGAAATTGTCTGGGCCATTTGCTGCGACAACTCAGGATGTCGCGATAGAAAGCGTCCATACCAGCCGTCGCTTAGTTTGGCGTTGGGGTCGAGTTCTTGGGCAACACGGTTTGCTCGACGCATAATCTCGTACCGGTTTACTGGATGTCCGTCATTCTGCATGGCCACAATCCACGCGGCGATATCCTTCTCGCATGAGGTGGGCAAGAGTATTTTTGGGCCACGTCGCTTGGGTATCACCGTCACACCGAGGCGGGTAAGACGCATGCGGCGCTGAGTCGTTTGACGAGGTATTTTGGACGCAACAATATCAATATCCCGTTGACCAAAGAGTACCTCCTTGACAACATTATCCAGCTCTAGCTGCGAATATCGTCCACGTGGCTTGGGCGCCATGTTCAAAGTCGATTCGCCAGTGAGTGTTTGGCACTCCGTCGTATCTATATAAAAAGATGGAGGTTCTCCCGCAGATTATTCTACAAATGTGATTGGTTTAGCCGTGCGGCCTTATTATGGTCGAACAGCCTTCAATTGGAAGTTTACGTTAGGAAATTTTAGTAGGGTATCATTGCTGGAGGGTGGGGAGGGGGGTAAAGTACTAAAATGCATACTTTTTGCTCCAAAACATCAAACCAAAACATGTCATTGTACAAATACACAATTTACGAACTTTTTTATCCATTGAAGCTCAAAAAGTCGTATGTTAATGTAAAACAGATGATTTCTAAAGTTAATAATCGATTTTAAAGTGATAAAGGAGGTCTGCAATTGAAAAGTGGTTAGGGTACGACTTATGCAGCATTTGGCATAGGATAAGAATATGAAAAGATTTTTAACTTGTTATATGTAATTTATGTATGTGCTCTCTTAACTCGCTTAATACACTTTTGGAGCTTTATGATATGTACTTGTTGAGTTACTCAATCCTGTTGCGCATGTGGGCTTCTTCTTCAGCCGTTTGTTTGGTTTTAAACATGCCGACAGATTTCTCACCCTTCTTTGTGACTGTGAAGCGATACGTTTTGTGCACTTTTATGCGTTTAACAATATATAGCAATGGTTGTTGGTGGGCGAAAATGTTGTGCCCTTGTTGTTGCGGTTGAACTTCTTCTTTTTCTTCTTCTTCCGGATTAATATCTAGACGCAATTGTACATTTTCAACAGCAGGTTAATAGTGAATATCGTCTTCAACAGGAAAATCATTAAAAATGTCGTCCATCGCTCGAGCGCTGGGCTCATTTATTTCATTTACTTCTTGTAAAACACCATTATTTTGAAAGTCGATTTCGACTTCGATGTCTTGCGCAGGAGGAGGACCATGAATTTCACCATTGGGTTGTGACCTGGATGCTCGAAATTCAAAGGTTCCTTTAAAATTAGAAATGCACAAAAGCAAATGACCAAACGACATGATGCCAGCTTTTGCCGCCTCATGTGCTTTACATGATCGCACTGTGGATCGAAGATACCGACACCTTCTTTGCCTTCCTCGATGCTCTAGACTCGCCTCAAGTGGGCCACGGGTCGCTCATGATTTGGTCATTGGGTCACACTCGTTCAGTACCTCTGGCCCGCCTTGTGCTTGAACACGACAGATGCTCCGATTCTTGCTGAGCTCAGTGGTATTACGAAGTTATACTCCCGTGTAATCGTACGCGATATCCACAACCTGACATGGCTTGGACATTACCTGCGCGCCGACGCAATGATTACTTGGCAAGGGGTGCCAGTCGAAGTCACGTGTTAAATTTCGAATGCACTGAGCAGTGGGCGACACTACGCATCGCACACGTCCATGCGCTTCGAAATACGATCGATGGCCTCCTTCCCGTGCTGCCACAGATGCGCCACTTGGTCTGCCTTGACCTGAGCCGTCTCACTAGAACCACTCCTTACATTTGTAGCCACGTCTACTTTGCCCGAGCTCAGCGCCGATCACATGCGCGTATCGTGCGCGGAACTACAAACAACCACACCAACGTACTCCCATGCAATGGTTCGCCACTTGATCTAATGGCTTCAAACGCAACCCGTGACCAAGTTTTGCTTTGGCGGCGTTGACTGACCTTGTCCAGCACTCTGTTTGGCACTGTCATTAGCTGCAATAGCCTCCGCTCGCTCTTGCTGACGGCGTGTCCCCTGCGCCTGCTTTTATTTCCTGCGCGGCTTTTTCAACTCTGTGAGCTCGAACTCCTCAAAGTATCTGTCTCCTCCGACTGCCTCAATCGAATTGCGGCGGCCCTCGTTG
>VJMH01005420.1:0-10003 GCA_009835185.1 Aphanomyces stellatus | reverse complement strand
GATATCAAACACGTCTCCCATTTCAAACAGCTACTACAAGCCCTCCGTGAAAGAAAACAAGCCACCAAGCCGACAACAGGGGGAGAATGTAGTGATCCATCCGGATAGAGATACGTATATTAGTTGTCGTCTGGTCGTCTGCCATTAAGTCACGCTGACGCACCAGGTTGCGCAACTCATTGGGACTTTTCGAGATCACAGGAAACAACTTCCGTCGAGTGCACGCGTCGAGTGCACGCGTCGAGTGCACGTTTATATGAGATTTACTATACTTCAATGAAACACTTAGTTGTAGATAAGAGGTTCTAACATGTATTCATTCCACAATTTCCTCTGCAGTGTTACAACCTACGACTGCATCGCCAGCCCAACCAAAGCCGCGAAATACAATGCCGACGACAACGCACTCCACCGTGTCAAGTACCCGTGCGTCCTTGGCTGGAACAACGTGAGCTACGTCGTGCACGCGTCCAAGAAAGAGCGCAAACAAGTCCTCCATAATGTCTCGGGCCGCGTCGCACCCGGCGAACTCTTGGCAATCCTTGGTCCCTCTGGCAGTGGCAAGACGACGCTGCTTGACATCCTCGCCGACCGCATCTCAAGTGGACAAGTCACCGGTGACATCTCCGTCAACGGCATCCCGCGCCAGGCCGCCAGCTTCCGCCTCATGACCTCGTACGTGGCCCAAGAAGACTCGCTCCTCGGCTCGTTTACGGTGCTTCTGGGGAATATTTATATGATTCATGCAATCGATGACGCCTCACCAGCGGCGTGGCATTGATAACCTGTCTACCTGTCTTGGCAAATGTTAGATCATTCGGGTCAGCACCAAAATACGGAGCCTCACTTCGTAGGGGTGCCAACTGTGGGGGCGGCCCTGTTGACACGTAGCTGCGCGTCATCATTCTGAGTCCGACTGTCAGGCCTAGATTGAGCTTTGGAATTTGAGGGGGTTGTTTCGACTGACGAAGATCTGTTCCTCTGTCGAGGAGCATTCTGAATCTTGTTACAAGTGACGCGACCTGCGTACTTCGTGACGCGGTCCACTCAATCACTCGCACACAAATTGCACTCCTTGGTGATGGGTGTGTGAAACCCATCAAAATCATAAGCAAATGTACACAAGAAAACATTGCGTCTCATATTCAATTCTTTCGTTCCAAAGACGTATACCGAGGGAATTACGACAGCTCTTATTGTCAACTTACAATGTGTTGTGTTAGTTTCTGTCAAGAGAATTCGACGAGCGATTGCAAGTTTAATGTGAAAATTTGCCATCAAGTCGCGAGATTTAGGTTCATTTTACAAACCCGCAGCGAAAAGTAAGTAAATGGATGATGCATTTGACTTCGATCGATCGGAATCATGTTTGAACGATCAAGCGAGAATGCTAAATTTGGGCTAACTGTAAAATCACAATACGGCAGTTTGGCTCTTTGAGTTTATTGTTCGTTTTGCCGAAACAAGTGCATCGCTCGGTACAACCACTCATGAAATTCCTGTCCCCGGGATCGCCCTTGGTGCATTCTCAACTCCATGACTGGGTCATCGAGGGTGTCAGGCCCCCTCAACGAGGGAATTCCTCCGAGAGCTGACAACGAGTCTCATGAGCTTCTGTCCCATTAACTTTGGTGCAGATCTCTGATGCATGCAACATGGGCCAGCGTAATTCAAGGACCTTCAAATCACACATTAAACGTCACAGTCCCACACAACAAAAATTGATTCGGAAACCAGCCTTATATCCGCCCTTCATGTCGTGATTTGATGAAAAGGCGGCATTTCTCAGTCAATATAGATCAAGAAGCACATTGGGGGGTCTGAGGTAATTTGAGTTAAATGGCTGAAAAGTTCGTAAATTCGGCAATTTTGTGCTTCTTGCGCAACAGAAAAGGAGAATTCTGAAGAATCGATAGAGTCCGCATATTACTCGTACGGAGATGTTTTCATTATTTCATAATTTCTCGACAAACACAGTATCATGTAAAGTAATGTAATTTGTCGTGTGGTCGAAAATCGCATCCTTAACTACCAGTCCGTGTAGTAACTGGTGAAAAGGTTAAATTCTGGGGAAAACAAAAGTTATCGCGCGATCGAATCCTACTATCGCCAACACACAATCGATAGAGCATTGTTTGTCTTAGAGTCCATATGATTTTTCGGCGAAATTCCACGCATGTGGTCGTTGGTTGGTGGAGGCGAAGTTACCGCCTTTCGCCGGTTTGAGTGTTAACCGAGCCGGTCCGTGCCGTTCTATTGGACAATGCAGCTGCAACTGTTGAAAAACCTAAGTTTTACTTTTGTCCGGATAGTATACGGAGTGCATTCGATGAAGATTGTTTGTAATCTCTGACAATGACTTTGGGCAGGCATCACACCACATACGTACCTGAGTTGCTGCCATTCGTTGGCAATGCCGTCGTTGCAATTGGAATTGGGGTCCATATCAGACAAAATACAACAGCCAACATAAAGCAGCTCGAAAGCACCATAACTACCATCTTGATGCTCATTAGTTTTATGAGTGCATTCGATGAAGATTGTTTGTAATCTCTGGCCAGTTTTCCTCGTTTTGACTTTAGGTTTGGGCGTGGCGGCAATGTTGATCACATATATACTTGAATTGCTGATGTGGTGGGAAATTATTTCATGCCCAAGTGCAAAATCAACGCTAGGGCCACCTGCAATTGCCCAGGGTTCTAGCAACCATGAGCCCAATTATAGCACTGAGAACGTTTGGCTGGCTGCATCACATGGAAGTCTACCGTGGATTTGACTTTCTCGCATGTGTTCGCAGGCTACACAACCGATAATGTTGAATTTGTGCATCGTGACTGTGCTGTGGCGAACGAGCCCCCCTTGCACTGAAAACAACCGATGCACAATCAGTAGTCAGTGTGACCATAATGGTACAGGCGACCATGTTCAGCCAATCAAATGAGATCGCAAGTTTCTGATGATAAACCTAACCTTGACGAATTTCAACCAATAAGATGGCAGTATTAGGACGGAAGCGCGAAAAGTCGTCAACTTCGGGCGTATATATATATATAATATGATGATGATGGTTTTGAACATCCAAACTGTGGAAAACGCAGTTTTTCAATGTCCTCTGCAAGCACAGCAATTTTAACCACTCAAAATATGGATAGCGCAAATTCGCGAGACGTAAAGTACCGAAATCCATATGTTTTTGCCTGATTACAACACGAGTAGTTTAAAAAATGAATGCAGCATGTGTTTTTAAAAGACCCATGTCAACACAGTGTGTATGCATTATTATTTTTTCATGCAATAATTCTAGCAATATTAAGTGATGGTGCAGTATCTTCCCCATTGTATCGAAAGATGAAGTTGTGGCCCGCGTCACCAACCGCACAGACAGACAGGTCACCGTCAAACGTCCCACTCTGACGACTGCGTTGGTCACACGTGATTTGTTGTTGAAATTTAAGATGGTACTTTTAACTTGTCCACTTTTCGGGCAGACAATATCTCGTCATTTTTCAATCAGCCGACTCGAGCAATGACCACAACCGCCATTTGCTGCTTCAACGGCTGCGGCAACGCAGTCGTCTCGCATGGCAAGTGTAAAGTGCACCGATACCGTCACCCGTGCAGCGTCGCCGATTGCATTAATCAAGCGTACGCCCGTCGGCTCTGCGTCGCCCACGGCGGCCGGCGCCTCTGTCTCTCATCTGGATGCGAAGGCAATGCCCGAAGTCGCGGTTATTGCTGCAGACACAGCGTGCCATGCTCCACCCAGCCATCCAAATCACGACCAGTTTCGCACCATGGGATCAGCGCTGACAGCGAACACAGCAACAGTACCGATGCACGAGACAAAACACGAGCCCGAATGTGTAGTATGGGCATCTGTATCGCCTCTGGGCGCCTTTGCGTCGACGATGGAATCACTTGGTTCCAAGATATTGAAGTTGATGTTATCGACTGCTTCTTGTCAGACATGCCGATTCAATCGATTTGGGCTTTGTAGTACCACCCCGTCGATGCATGAAAAATGTTTGTTAATTTATGTATAAATATATTTGTCAACGTGATGGAGCCTAGAAAGGGGACAATTTACATGAGTAAAAGAAGCATATTGATGGGAGGACCTGCAATGGATGGACGGGGAAAATAAAGTCCAATTATGCGCTTCATTTTTCCAAATCTTGGATTCACATATTATAGTGTCTGGCGAATCCAAGATCATTTCTTGTCGACTTCGATTGATCAGTAGGAATTTCGATAGGTTATTTTTCCCCACAATATGGAGCGCAATGCCCACGGACAGTGAGAAGTTTCAATTATTTGGTCATCGACAGTCGATGCGAAATTCAGCAATATAGAATTGTTAGATGGATTTCGCCAATCGCCATACATGTCCAATTTGGCCGAAAGCATAATATCAACTCAAGAAATGAGTTTTTCCTCGAACTAGATAAGCTTTATGGTTGTAAGTGTATTCACATGGAGTCACCAAGAGAGATAACAAATAACCTTGAGGATTGTGCGTACCCACCTTTTCATTATTTTTCCTTCAGAGTATCTCGCCATGAAAAGTATTTGACAAAATCTCACGGGGTCTGTGAGCAATTTGGTACTTTCTCTTCACTGTTAATACGAAAATGTTTGTCTTTTCGCTGTTGTCTGTCAAAAATCTAAACACATGTCTAAAACTTGAATACAATAACTGCGGCAGAATGTGTTGAGCTGAATCTGGGCCAAAAAGCACAAAATTGGGTCCGTGAAAGTGATAAGTACTGACCACATTCATTTCTCCACTTGAAATGGCGGTAAGACATTGTAGACGAATCCACCTCTTCTCGCACCATCTAAATCAATAAAGGTTGATGACGCACAGGTACGTGGAAGATGCTGAAAATGACAATATTGTTTTGCTGAGCTGAGCATGTTTTACCCATTGCACATACCAAGGTCCATCGACCGTCGTTCGAATGACCGCCGTGCCAAAATCACAAATTCAAAGGTCGTCCAGGAAGTCATTGTACGAGTGTGATATGAAAAATAAGCCAGCAAGGGGTACTGAGAAAAAGACATATTAGTATGACTTCGTTCACAAAACGGTTGGTCCAGCATCAAGGGGTCGCCATCACACGACGTATTTGTCCTCATAATTAATCCAACGAATTTCCACTCGACGACCTCGATGCTTGAACGAGGTATGTATATTGTACAAAGAATTACTCGTTACTTTCGTGCAGAATTGTGCACTGAATGATCCGGCTGACCTTGCATGCAAAACCGCAACTTCTAAACTGTTCCACGATAATAACGCTACGTCCACGACGTTCCCATCTCTGCATGCTGCACGTGTTTGTGCGAGGCCTTCATTTTACGAAGCACAAAAATAATGGCCTTGACGCACTGATAATTACATTGTAGCACTGAAATATTCTGCGATAAATTACTGAAAAAGACGCTCGTGTGCTGCGCTTTGTCACGTCTGCTCCAGAATGCCACAGTACTGGACACGTTGGATAGAAAACTTGGCAACAACAGTGAAAAACGAATGAAGTCGCGTGCCAATGGCTTGAGGCGATTCAGTTTACAATCGGCTTTGCTTTGAGCATAAGTTGCTTTCTTTCCTTGCCACGAAATCGTTGGGTGGAATAGGTGTGGCGTTGGAATGCTATATGTGTGGCACTATTTATCAAATTCTCTCCGGAGTATACTCAAGTGCCTCTCGACTGCAGCACAGAATCTTTGGGTGCAATATGCTCAAGGTTGGAATGTATTATGTTAAAAATACAATATCAATAGCAGTCCAAATAAACTGAAGTGCATGTCACGATATCGCTGGGTGGATACGTGTGGTTGGAATGCTGCCCGTTGGAGCGACGTCCAAAAGCTCAAATATACTTCGAATTCATTGTACTCCTTCGGGAATTTGAGGGAACAAGCACCCTCTGCACCGCCACCCCTCCCCAGGCATTTATTTGGTGCGAAATATATTTAATATATTTCAACTCCCTTCGTAATAAACCCGTGAGGGGTTTAAATCCTGCCAAATAATTTTTAAAATGATTTCATCCGTCAGGGTTTTATCAGGAAACGAGTGTCGACGTCGGTTATTGTTGTGTTGGTTGAGGATACTTGTACTTGGTTGAAATGCAGGGACAAATATACATTTGGTGACGCAGATAGCGCAGGGGCGTCTGGGTATGAGTTTTGTGTCAGTAATCGCGACCATGATTTCCACAATAAAGAAGCTTACAGTGCAGCAAAAACGTAACATTGCAATCCCTAAGCGAAAACGCGCGGGGTTGTCACGTGAGTCAATCTCTAACGGAATATATATGAAACTACACTAGTACGAACCACAGATCCAGCCCAACAATACCTCAAAAGTCCAAGATGAACAAATTACCAGCCAGCGATGCAAAATATATTATATTTGTACATACGGCAGTTGATCTAGCATTCAACACTTCGATATTCCACCCAACGATGTTGGCAGCGACAAACGCAAAAACACAAGCTCACGCACCCACGCGTCACCTACTCCTCATAAATTCGCCACGTTGTATTATGCGAGTAGTACTCTTGTGCTATTCATTTTTCTTGTGTACTGGACCGTCGCATCACATGCCAAGTTCAAACTTTATCATTTCACTTGTAGAAAACCCATACTAGTATAGCATACGAGCACATTTTTATTCATCAATGAATTTCATACGAGATCGAATTGGTTCGCCAGTCTTTAAAATTTTGGGAATAAGGTTGGTAGGCCGTGCTGACAATAAAAACAAGACGATGATGTGATTGAATATGAGGTGATAATGAACCGCATATTTTTGTTCAGGTGTCATGGACGAAGAGTACCGTAGAGCACACAATAACTCACCAATTGTACCACTCAAGCTCAGAATTGCACTCACCAAACAACTGACAGTGTAAATAAATATAATAAACCTACAAATATCAATTATAAAATACATTATTAGAAATATAAATAATTATACTCAATTTTATCCGGAAAAGTATCAAAATAAACTCACCAGCCAACAAAATATTGAGCAAAAAAGTCCGGTGAGTTATTGTGTGCTTTACGGTAAAGTAATAGTTGTCTTGATGTGTGAAAGACTGATTGGAATGATGCAGTATGGTTTTCAAACCAAAATGAAGTTGGAGACTATCCGTTGTACAATTACAAAAATACATTGCTGGTTCGGTGACGCAGTGTGCCTTTCTGATGTGACTGTGATGTTCCCATTGACATGGTGGGATGCATATGAAGGTATCGACAAGGTGTCGTGACGATCGCCGACTGTCCTTCGAACTGCATGATGTCGACAGAATTTCGAACAGGGAGTTTTTCTTACAACCGAAGCTCTTCACGAACTATTCTTTTTGCGCTGTCAATGGTTGTCGATTAGTTGACCATGCTTGGCCGCGATGGGTGGCCTGATGCAGCTGCATGTGTTCACAATTTGCGTTCGTGAGCTTGAAGCATTATCGGTGGAATAATATGGTGACTTTTGTTTGTCCCCATATGTTTATCACCTCCAAATAAATTGTACTTCCTCTGTCCCACATTACTCTTAACACAAGGAAATCGTGCTTTTTCCACAATACTGTTAACAAACAAATATAATTGGCCCGCAAGAAAAAAACATGTTTTCATTGGTTATTAATCCCTAGGTCTCCAAATGAACTTGCCAACAGAAGACTGGTGCGTCGATTTGATGCCTTCTTCAGGTGTGGTAGGGCGAAGTTGTTACCGCCATCGTGCTCGAGAACAAGACTCATAACAGCTTGCAAGGTGAAATATCCCCTTTTCGTCCAAGCCATAGAAAATTTGACGGCGACGACTAAGTTCTTTCTGCTACCCACTTGATTCTCAGGAGGCGTTCGTACTGAGTGTGGTGTACTACCATGCAATTGCTCAAGCAAGGACTTGATGTATGGGTCTTGTGCGGTGAAGAGATGAAGAATTATACTGGTATTGAGTGGTTGTTGCGAAACAAACATTTGATAAATATTGCATGGAAGCACAGTAGACACTTGACGAAGAGTGCTGAAAGTTTACCATCTCACGCTTGTCGTTTTAGCATTGAAGAAAACACCACAGGCATGTTCTGGGGGTGCATGAATTCTCAAAATGCACCACCGCGATAGAGTGAATGTATGGATTGTTGGTTTGTATGCTGAATTTGCCAGTCAAAATCAGAACTGTAATGTTTCATTTTCATATCGAAGGATTTTGGAGGGAGTTCAGATGCACGACATGAAAATGATCTTCCATTTTTCTTTGCGTTCCATTGGATGTGTCCCATTTGACGAACAAATACACATCCAATCCGCTACAATAATGAAATATTGATAAGTTGCACTATCGGAGGTTAATATGCACTGAATTTGATTGGTTGAAACACCTACAGTCTCTGCAAATACAAGCATTGACTTCTTTCACTTCATTGCCATGGCGAATGCACAAATTTTGTGCTCAAAATTTTTCCGGACACACGAAACGCAGGGATGAATGTGAATGGTTGCATGACACCTCAAACACACGATTTAGAATAGGTGAAACTGTTCCGACACACACAGGAAGTGATAAAAAATACTCGGAGTATAGTGCACTGTAGTTTAGGCGCTCTGGGAATATGCAACAGTTTCGCCGTGCACTTAAGCAATGATTTTTTCAATACTGATATAGTTTTCGCCAAAAACTGTTGCGTTGACCAACTTAGTTCTAGAAGTATTTGTAAATGAACATCATCCAGAAAATCAAACATAACATTGGGGCAAGGTACGGAATCAAGGGCAACAGTGTGCTTGAAGAGTTATTTCGCTAAAATCCATTCAATATGAAACTATGCATTTTCACCGCAAAATGCACACGACGCTCCTTCACGTAGGAAATTATACGACACATACGAACGCACCCTAAGAATCAAGTGGGTAGCAGAAGGAACTTAGTCGTCGCCGTCAAATTTTCTATGGCTTGGACGAAAAGGGGATATTTCACACGCGCCCGTCCCACTCTCCTAACGATACATACAACCACCACCACGTACCATTTTCAAAATTACACCATGCAAAGTCAATACTCCTGGAGTCCCGTGGTAGCCACTGAGACCACACCCCGCTTGCGAAAGACTCCAGTGTGTTCCTTCCCTGGTTGCCCAAACAAAGTGTACGCCCGGCAACACTGCGTCAAACACGGTGGCCGCGCCACCTGCCAAGCCCCAGATTGCCCCCGCAACGCCCGTCGCTTTGGCTTCTGCTGGCTGCACGACACGTCCAAAGGCCCGCGAACCCAGTGTAAAATGGACGGCTGTGAGAAGGCGGCCCACAAGCACCGGCTCTGTGCGCGCCATGGTGGGGCCCAGAAATGCAAAGTGTCTGGCTGTGAAGCATACGCTCGAAGCAAGGGTGTATGTCAAAAGCATCTGCGTGAGACAGAGGGAGAAGACGAGATGAGCCTCGACATGACATTGGATGACATTCAAGTATTCAAATATTTCATGGGCGCCATCGACATCGCTTCCGATGGCTCGCCCTCGGAACAAAATTCCGTCTTACTAAACGGCATAAACATTTAAACCTATTTGACTCTTCTTGTTGGGAAACTTAATTTGGTTTCACCAAATATGCATTTGGACATGCAGTGGGGATTGAAGCTCATCTGACTGTCGGATTTCCACAAAAGCCATGCCGACTTGCATCCGTTACAACAAAGATGCATTTGGATTTTGTGTGCGTTTTCGGGACATTGGAATCGAGGAGACATTTTATATCAATCAAGGTGGGTTGTTCTCCGAGTTACGACGAACTGTTGATGAGCTCGATTCAAGTTGGATTTCCACAGACATGACACTGACGCCAAAGGGATTTTGAACATGTTTGATTGGCTACGTTCCGTTTCGACGAACAAATACACAGCCAATGAAACGTTACAGTACTGATTTTGACTGGCAAATTCAGCATACAAACCAACAATCCATACATTCACTCTATCGCGGTGGTGCAT
>VJMH01005419.1:0-56170 GCA_009835185.1 Aphanomyces stellatus | reverse complement strand
CCTCTCTCGGGTCCGTACTCGAGCTTGTACGCACCCACGAGCTCGATTCTAACGTGGGGTGCTATGGTCGCGTGGAATGCCGGGTCCCCCTTTCACGCAAGTGCAACCATCGGCCGCGACTGCAATGTGCTTTTGCTTGGCTATCAACTCACCTGCCACGGTGGTCAAATCCAAATAGGCAGTGTTGGTCGCGTTTGCGCCCACTTTGGCGTGTCCATCATCGCGGCTGTAGCTGCCTACGTGGGGGTTCGATTGCTTTGTCTGTTTCAAATTGTACGCCGTCCCCCGTCAAGACCTGCCCATGTTTGGCTGTGCGCCGCGTCGGATGCCTTCTTGTCGCACGGATCCAACGACAATACTATGGACGAAGACGTTCAACTGGATGCCATGAGTTGTGTCATGTCGGGATTTATCCCACTTGGAAACTATCTATTTGACGTGAAACTCTGGCTCATGCTTCCCATTCCTCGAGTTTATGCCACACAAATGTACATATTCCGATCTACAAAACAGGAATTGAGAGTTGTTGCGGCATCCCGTAATGGAAGTGTCGCAATGCCTGAACCCATCGTAGCCGACAAGTGGCTGCGCCAGCGACTGGTCGCAATTATGGGTCTCCTGTACATGGCGCTCTCTATCACCGGAAGTTACAAGTATTTGCTCTTGACGCAATCCACGCTGGCCAATGATTTTCTCTGGGAAGGTTTCAATAATACCGTGACCCAGCTGTATCTTTTTGAATGGTTCAACAAATACCTCCAAGTCGGCTCGTCCACACCAAACATCCAACTGGATAACCCACCATTCAACCAATTGTCAACGACATCCACAAACAACAAACTGTTGGTCTCACCAGTGTATGCCTCGATAGTTCAAAACGAAGCCAACACGCTTGCAAATGTCGTTGCTGGTTTGCGGCAAATGGATGGCAGAGACACGCCGTGGATCTTTACATCGTATTGCTACGTAGATTTCCAACGAAGGTGGGAATTGGCGCTGTCCGATGCGAGCCAATTACGGTGTGCCAAAGAGATTCAAAATGGAGCCGTGTTTCTGGAAACCCTGCTACGCAATGTAAACTGGGACGACCTCATGTCAGTGTGGGGTGAATACTTGACTCGGTCCATATTTGCAGAGCTGGAAATGTCGACAGATGGTCGCAACTGGTTCGCTTCGCTTCAACCTCCAATCAGCCAAACTGACGAAGTGGTTTATTGGCAGTCGCATGGCATCTCGGAATACACAACTCAATGGCAGAATTACAAGTCGGTCGGTGTCATTGAAACGTTTTTGGTTCAAAACGCCTTGGGACTGAACTACCCCTTCACGATCAAACATTCCAAGGGGGGGCTCCATCTCGCCAGGCAGACAAGCCTCAAGATGTACTGGGGCTTTGGTTACGATCTACGGGCGGCCAATTCCACAGGAGTCTCATCGACGAGCTTGATCCGTTCGAGCGCATCGTATGCTTATGCCAACGCGACGTTCGAAAGCATCATGTCGCACACTCTCGGCATGGACCAGCCTTGGGGCATTGGCTTTGGCTTAGTTCGAGACCTCTTGGGCCCTTTTGGTACCATTCGTATGAAGCGCGTCGTCGCTCCGGTTGCATTGCGCCAAGTGTACGCGAGCACAAGCGGGATGGTAGCCCAAGCAGCGACCACAACAGCCAAGCCATTTCCAGTGTGGTCTGCCGTCCCAAGTGTCAACCTTCGCCCTCAAGCATGGGAAGGCAATTCGATCGTCTTTTTCGGAGGCAATATCCTCTGCGACATCACCAACACATACAACTGGAATGGCATTCGCTACTTTTCAGTCGATGGTGCGTGTGGGTCGAGTCTCGCGGAAACTGTGATCGTCACGGATGCCCTTCTCTTGCAAGCTGTCCTCGTCACGCCGTGGAACATATCGGCGTCGCTGTCGTGCAAGGTCATCTCCGACGGAGGCCATATCTCGGCAGTGTACAAACCATGCACGCAGTACATCCAGGACGCGCGCGCCTTTTTGAGTTCCATCTTGGACAACGAGACGGTAGCCGCGCCGCAAGCACAAGGTCAACTCGTCAAATCTCTGGTGCGCGATGGCCTGGGCGTGGCATATGCGCAATATCTATCGCTCGACCAAGTTTATAACCCCGACACGGACAGCCTCGACTGCACCGACTACGTCCTCGACCACGTGAATGTTTTTGCCAAGACCGAACCCTACATGGAGCTTTTCTCGTGGCTTTACTTGTTTGATTGGGTCGAAGGTCGTCGCGAAGTCGTGTCGTTCCATGGGGACGTCGGCAACCTCACGCTCATCTCGGGTGCCAATCCTTTGGTCGAGGGCTCCGTCAACGCACTTGAAATCCCCGTCAACGTCGCCGCGTACATCCGGGCGCTTATCCAATATGTCACAGCCATCATATTCTGTGTCGCTTGTCTCACAAGTCTCTACGCTCTTCTCGTAGGCTGCCACGTGGACGGTGGCAATCTGCTCGAATTGAACCGTGTTGGTGGACTTGTTTGGGTTGGTCGCCCGCTGCTTTTCGTCCGGGGGGTCACCGCTGTGGCACTGCTGTCGTCGACAGGCCTCTCCGTCCAGCGCATGAACCAAGCAACGGGATTCCAGCCAACTACCGTTCCGATTCTCACGACATTGCTCTCGTCTGGCGAACTTACATGGCTCACGTACATCCTCAACGACCTTTTTTCCTTCGCCACGTTGCACCACACGGGTGACTATTCGACTGGGAGTACCTTTTTCGCTTGGGCTGCCACCGCCATCGTTAGCTTTGTCTCTCCTGTGACCCACCATACCGTCCTCTCGCGCAGCTGTGTCGTCAACGCCGTAGACTTTCAATTGACTTGTGTCAGTGGCTGCGTCTACATTGGCAGCATCGAGCGAATGCTGACTCTCGTGAGCGTCGCTGCCATGTCGTGCTTGTGTAGCTACGGCCTCGACGTGGGTTTGACGTTTTGGCGGTGGATTGTCCGATTCAAGCATGTGGCAATGGAACCACACTCGGTGCTTCTTCACGCAACTGCCAAGTACAGCTTTAAGTTTTGGCACTGCGATCAAATTGCCTACATGGACAAGGCGTCGGCTGTCTTGAATGGTGTTTTGACTCTAGAATGGGCCGACCATCTGTATCTATGGGACGTCAAAACCTGGCAGACATATATTGTGGACATTCGGGATCAACGAGGCGCGACAAAGGACCGGCGCGGTAGTTCGTATATCACCCGTGCTATTCCGCTCGTTGAATAAACTCCATTCCTAATTAAATATAAATATAAGAACGCCTCGCATTTTGATGTTGAAACAGAGTGGATGTAAAGGCTGCTGGGCACACAGAGCCCTCTATGCGAGCGAAAGGCAAAGGTCTTCCTTGGCAATTGTATTGGCCTAGGAAGGTCACCATTTTTCTTTTGGCGGGGCGTGCCTTCCGTAGCCCCATCAAATTCACTAGTCGACACTTCTCACTTCTTCCGAAGGTTGGGTTTCAACGGGTCCATAAAAGAATAATGCTCTTTCTTTTCAGTCTCAACATTCTACTAGTCGTTGTATTGTACATGATATAAAACATGCACAATTGAATTGTTCAAAGAAAACGACCAGTCGTTTCACTTAACGTGAATGTAAACTTTCCTACGGCATCACGGGAGGGGGTCAAGTTGTTCCACACATCACTCCATCTCCCATTGGACTCAACGAGGCCGTGATCTCCAATGCACCACGACGCTCACCATTCCCTACGCTGGTGGGTGTGCTATATGTTGGCACGACATCGGCCGGCAGCCTTGTGTACCATTATCTTTTGAGTCCCCATCTCACAAATGACTTTTGGTGGGCTGGTTTCAACACCACGGGCATACAGACCCTATTTGGGTATGTGACACTATATGACTGGGCTCTTGGACGCCGCGAAGTCTACTCGTTTCAAGGCGACGTTGGCAACGTTACGCTCATGTCCACGCGGATGACAGACTACAATTTGGACCCGAATCCGCTTGAACTGCCTTACAACGCCGCGCGCTACGTCTGGGCTGTCGTCGTGTACATGTCATTTGTTCTGTGCGCTGTCGTAGTTGCTATGCTCGTCGTGGGGGGCGTCTCCCATACCATCACGACCAATGGTGGCATCAACCTCTTCTTCGTCAACCGCGTCGCAGGGTCCATCTGGGTCGGGCGGCCGCTCGTTTTCATCCGCGCGTGCACAGCCATCATCGTCCTGAGCACTGGCCCGCTCGAGCTGGTATTTCAAAACAGCCTCTCCCGTTTTGAAGACAATGGACTCTCGCTGTGGGTGATTCTCGTTCTCGCGGGCGAAGCCAGTTGGTTCACGTACGCGTTGAACGACTTTTTCCTGCCTCTCTCGGGTCCGTACTCGAGCTTGTACGCACCCACGAGCTCGATTCTAACGTGGGGTGCTATGGTCGCGTGGAATGCCGGGTCCCCCTTTCACGCAAGTGCAACCATCGGCCGCGACTGCAATGTGCTTTTGCTTGGCTATCAACTCACCTGCCACGGTGGTCAAATCCAAATAGGCAGTGTTGGTCGCGTTTGCGCCCACTTTGGCGTGTCCATCATCGCGACTGTAGCTGCCTACGTGGGGGTTCGATTGCTTTGTCTGTTTCAAATCGTACGCCGTCCCCCGTCAAGACCTGTCCATGTTTGGCTGTGTGCCGCGTCGGATGCCTTCTTGTCACACGGGGCCAACGACAATACTATGGACGAAGACGTTCAACTGGATGCCATGAGTTGTGTCATGTCGGGATTTATCCCACTTGGAAACTGGGTTACTGTACTGTTGAACCCTTCCCAGAGAAAGTCATTGGCCAGCGTGGAATGAGTCAAAAGCAAGCTTCCTGATATCGACGATACTATGGCCACATGTATCAAAAAGCGAGGTGCGAGGTCGAAAATGTCTGCATGTCAAAGCACTGATCCGCCAAGTCTCGGATACAGTGACACGCGTCGCCGCGGAACCAAAGGGTCCACATGTTCATGCACGACGCATTGGGAAAGAGCCAGTCTTCGGGGGCGAGGCGCTTGGTCTCATCGGACCATCGAAAGAGAGACAGGCCAAAGGGAGATGGTCGAGGTGGCGTCAATGCGTTCTTGGGCATTAGCAGGGGAGGATGACGTCGTCGCTGTCGTAGCTGGTGGCGGGGGATGACTTGGGGATGGCGATGTCATTTTCTTGCGCTTTCGAGACGGAGGCTCTGGGGAGACCAAGACGGATTCCGTTTTTCACACGTTGGGAAGCGTTACGCTCATGAAGACAACTTTGGATTCCAAGCATGCCCCACCGCCAGTACAAGAAAGCCTGGAGAGACAAGAACTCGCGCGACTTCTCGACAAGTTGAGCCCAGCGCTTGCAATCGACGAAATGAAACATCGAGACAAGGAATGGCGGACGTTGACTGTTTTTTTCGACCAGTGTATCAAAAATGGCAAGCGCCGCAGTGTCTTTTTGGCAGGTCCACGTGGCTCGGGCAAATCCACCCTCGTGCGCCTTGTGCAAATATACGTCATGCGAATGCTCCAAAGCCCACATAAGTGGTCAATGTGAATGCCACAGAAATGAAGGATTTGGCCAGTCTTTTCAAAGTAATTGCTTTGGAAGTGACGCAAAAGGTATATCAAACGATGGACAACGCCATTGCGGCGTTGGAAGTCGCATTCAAGAAGCCACCTACATTCACATACGGCATAAAACCCATGTGGACCTCATGTGCATTTGTGTAGGTTGTTGATCCTCGAAAATGTCGATAGCTGCCTTACCGGATCGGACACATGTGAATTTGATCGCTTTTACAAATGGACGACGGACCCGACGTCGTCGTTGATATTTGTGGCCATTGGCAATTCGATCAAAATGATGGCACATTGTGTAGCATTGCTTCGAAGCCACCGGTGCAATCCCCTCTCTGATTATGGAGCCATACGACTACTACGCTGCGCTGGATATTCTAAAGCAACGTATCGTCGACAACAACTTGGTGGAAACGCACATGATGGAGTACATGGCCACGTGTTGGCGCGCTCACATTTGAGCTGATGTGCATTTGTCGTAGGTTGCTCGTTTTGGAAGACATTGATACCTTGGTTAAGGGACGTGACCAAGAATATTTGTGCCGCTTCTTTGAGTGGGCCCACGACTCGACGTCTTCGGTGATTTTAGTCACGACTGCCAACACAGTGGACTTGGTCAGCAAATATTTGCCCATGTTGCGGCGCCGTGAGTGCAGTCCAATCCATTTGACCTTTTCTCCATATGGCTACGATGCCATCGTGGACATCTTGAAACAACGCATTGTCAACGACAACTTGATTGACAAACACGTCCTCGATTACATGGCGGTGGCTGTCTTGAACCGCAATGTCGCGTCGACCTCGGGGGGTATTGGCACAGCGCTCCGGATCTCATGATGTGCATTGCAAATGAGTATTGACGACAATCGGGACATGGTCGTGCCTGTGTCCGACGTCCTCGTTGCGGTTCATGAGCCAGGTCAATTGACACGACTGCGTTTGACTCTTATCTTGGCTGTATAGATATGGTCGTCATTGCTGCCACAAAGCTCGAAACCGGTCGAGACGGAATGTACAACGCCAAGTCGGTGTACGACAAATACTGCAGCTCCACGTCACAAGGAACGCCTTTTGAGTGTACAATTCTAGATCCTCCAAGTTTCTCGAACTTGCGACCCGCGAACAGTAAATTGCAACAATTAGGATACAACGTTTCGTGTTGATTTGAAAGAACTGTGGCCTTTGGGGTTTCCTCAATGGGCGACAAAAGGAGGGCCCTTGAATTGTCCAAAAACAATGTTGTTCAGACACACGACCACAAGTCAATCACCGCGACAACGTGTTTCATCCTGAAAAATGGACTTGCGATCTTGTTTGTGCCCACACAATTGCAAACAAATATGGATTTGCGATCTTTTGACGTGGCCTTTTGATCTTCAACCGGTGCAAGCTACTTTGAGAGTGATTTATGATTTTGGATTTGGCGCGGCAATCGATCAGTACGAAATGGAGACGACGACGGCAGAACCATCCTTGCTAATGAATCTCAAGCTGCTCAAGCTCACGTCAACGCTCAACGACATGCAGAATCGTTTGGAGTGCCTCCAGACACACATGGACAATCTACCGCAACGCATATTGGACACGCTTGGTGGTAGTACAATACATCAAAGTCAACGAAGCGACGTCCACAGCGCGCCATCCGTACAATCGGCGATGGAAGCGCTGACAAATGCCATTTTATCAACGTTAGGAACCGTTCCTGCAGCTGAGAACACTGAGGACGCCGAATTCCCCCCACTCCTACCTGCTTCAACCGACGCAACTGCCCCGACTTCATGTACGGTTCATGTAGCCACACCGCCTACCGAGACGCCAATAGCGTCTGCGTCAGCACCAACAATTTCGCTCAGAGAACGACACGCGCTGAATGTGCGGGCACTCTCCCAACTCCCTCCAATGGATGGAATTCGACCCAACGAAAAAATCCAAGCGATGGTGACGGGGACTTGCGGCAAGCGAAAGTGTAGCAATGCATCCGACGACGACTCGCCGCGACCTTCTCCCATCGCCGCCGTCGACCCATTCCGGAATCGTCAACCCGCCTGCCAAAAGGAGCGTCTGCAAACAGCAATACGAGTGTCTGTTGCATAATTTGAGTCCCGGCGTCAAACTGGACGAAACAAAACACCGAGAATCAGAGTGGCGAACGTTGACAGGCTATTTCAATCGGTGCATCCACGAAGACGTGCGACACAGTGTCATATAGTCAGGTCCCTCTGGCACAGGCAAGTCGACGTTCATGCGCCTCATGGAAACCCATGTTGTCAAAACATGGAACGAACAAGGCCAAGCAACCATTGCAAGGCGTCCACTTGAATGCTGCCACGATGGACAATGTGGACGACATCTACAGGTCGATTGCTGCCAAAGTGACGCAAAAGAATTACCCGTCCAAAGGCAACATCATCTCAACGCTAAATACGACATTCACGACCCAAGACGTTGTCACGTACATTGCTATTGCTAAACATCAACTTTCATCATGATGTGTTAGGTTGCTGGTGTTGGACGGGATTGACGCTGTCTTGCGCACAAGAAATGGCTGAGAGAGCTTGATCCGCCTCTTTTAGTGGACCCACCATTCAAAGTCATCGTTGATTTTGGTCAGCATCGTCAACTCGGTGGACGTAGCGGAGAAGTTTGTAGCGTATTTGCAATGTCGCGAGTGGAATCCTCTCTCGCTGGACTTTCATCCCTATGGCTACGATGCACTCATCGACATCTTGAAGCAACGCATCGTGGGCAACACGTTGGTTGAAACACTTGCGATGGACTGACTACATGGCCCTGGCATACGTGGCTCGCAAGGTAGTGTCGACCTCTGGAGACGTTGGCGCCGCGTTCGTTATTGTAAGGCACGCGGTGCAGAAAAACTCGATGCAGGTGCAGACACAGTTATCTCGTTGCCCGAGGTACTGGCAGTTGCAAAGGTCGAGAATG
Source organism: Aphanomyces stellatus (assembly GCA_009835185.1). Lineage (NCBI taxonomy): Eukaryota > Oomycota > Saprolegniomycetes > Saprolegniales > Verrucalvaceae > Aphanomyces > Aphanomyces stellatus. Next base: position 47,644 of record VJMH01005419.1, on the reverse strand, counting down.
CCCCTTGGTCCTATCGCGCGGTAGACTCTGTATGACCACGTATGTTGCTTCATGTTTTGGGTCGTACTAATGCACTCTGGAGGATTTTACATCTTGGCAACTTTGAATGGTTGTGTTCTACGCAGGGTAGCAATGTCAAACTATTCGTATCGCCACTCAGACCCGCAATGGCGTAGAGGTCCAGGTCTGGGTCGACAGTTGTGTATGCGGGGCCATAGGTTTCGCCATTTATTTCAAAATGCACGAGGTCTTTGTCGAAGCGGATTCAAAACTCACGCACGAGCGCGTTCGAAAACGCATCTCCGTCACGCTCGCCAAATCGATTCGGGTGGTCGTGGCGGATGGACCGGCAATTGTTGGTGACTGTGAATTGGTGCATCGCCTGGGAAGTCGGACCACGTAGCTGGCGTTGGTGGCGAGAGGTTCAGCTGCGCCAAAATCGCATAGAGACAGCACCGTTCGGGCTTTGGGAGGTCCTCCGTGTAGAATTCGTCCTTTCGGAGATTGTCCAACACGTGCCGGAAGAGCGAAGGGTTCATGTCCAAAAAGTAAGCATCGTCGGCGCCGATGCCAACATTGCGTCAAAGGCGGTTCCTTGGAAGTGCAAGTGCGTAGATTTCGAGGTCACGAACACCGTGCCACTGATATTGAGCTTGACAGTCGTCTCCATCCTGGAAGGTGGCGCCGAGACGCGCCGACAGGAGAACGAGGAAAAAACGACTTGCAATTTGGCGACCGTATCCGAAAATTGAAACGGATAACCGGATACCTAACAGACAGAAAAATGTCTCGAGGTTGAAAAATACGATCTCAAAATGTTACAATCCAAAATGATACTTTATAATTGTACGGATACAAATCCGGATCGTACGTTCCGAAAACGGATGTCCAGATCAGCACAATGGTTCAGGTGAACGATGATGGGAGCAGGCCGAGAGGCGCGGCGATCGCGGAAGACACACTGACAGGCTACGAGCAGGTAGACGAAACCCTGGAGAGCATGAATCGATGCATGGACTCCCTGGAGAATCTTGTGGAGAGGATCCCGGCCCGCGTCCGCCGCCGTGTTCAAGACCGCGTCCGTGCCGCCCTTCTCGCTCTCCCCAGTGCATCGTCCTATCCACAAATGGTCCCCGCGGCTGCCCCGCCGATGAACCAAACAGCCAACATGCTGGCGAAGACAGTGCTGGCGTCCCCTTCCAGGTCACATATCCTCACATGCGGCGAAGAAGATGCCAACGCGATTGCCGCCGATCCCAGTAGCGATGCCTCGACGCCATGCACGACATTTCCCGACGACTGGTGCTTCCCCCCCATGAATTTCTCGACGATGTGGACATTGTGGTTCCATGGCGATACCCACGTCGGCCCCTTTCGCCATTTCACCGACGCCGACATGCCTGACTTTGATTCCAAGCGCCACCTCCGCTGCGCGCGGGCGTTGGTGGACACGTTGGTCGAAATTGCACTGGCCCAAGACATGGTCGCATCCGTCGATGCCATCGCATCCATGGACCCAATCGCTTCCCTGGACACATTTCAAAGGGCATTTGCCGTGCATGTGGCCTCAACAGGGTTTGCAGACGCCGCCTTCATCGAACACAAGTCTCCTGCCCCTTCGCGGATAGTCGAGTCTGCCGAGGAGGTGCCTAGTACTAGCAGTTCCCATGGAAAGCGAAAGCGCGGGTGCTAACAACGTAGAAGTTTACTCTGTCTTGTTCATGTTGCGACATGTTAACTTTGACAGTGCACGAGTGTTTTTGATAGACAGCCCGTTGGAAATATTTCCATTTGATTGGCTAATATTCCACCAAACAGCCAATCCCAATGTGTTATTAAATGTTTCCTTAAGTGCGATATTTACATTTCGAGCTCAATCCAGCATAATAAGACATCGCCCTCGCTTTCCGTGACATGACGTACATGTCCATCCCCTATCGCGCAAGTCGATTCTTCCATCTGGATGCATCTGGGCCTCAGTGGGCTGAATCGGTTCCTTTCGAGCCTTCACATTCTCCTCATACTCCGGGAGAAATTAATGTCTTACATGTCGCACTTAAGTGGGCGACCGGATCGTTGAACACATTTTCCACTCTTTCAAACATGGTCAACGACGAGATTGGCCCGCCATCGTCTCTGGCGCCGACTGCAACGGATGAAGAGCAGGCCGCTGACCGCGCTGATGAAGCGACGACACACACGCGAGATGTCGAAGACGGCACGGTGCACATAACATCGGGCACCGAGTCCACGGAAGAGACGGTGGCGACCGCCGACATTGGGAGCATCGCAGGAACCAAGCGAAAGCGACAGGACGAGCAATACGGACCGACAGATACCGTTGCAGCGGAAACTGATGCGATATCAACAGACACGCGACGCCCGTCCCGCTTTGCAGCGTTTCTATCGTCGTCGTTTGACGTGGTCGGTGGAGTCGACGTTCCCGTTGAATCACCACCGTCGGAGACGAATCCATCGCCGCCGCCGGCAGAAGAAGAACCACCGTTGCAAGATGAGACCGCCTCATCCAATCCATTGGGAGTATCGACTCCGCTTCCAGATGCCATCATAACAGCCCCGGCAAGTCCGATTCGAGGGGGGACGGCCCCCTCGTCGGTTGTAGAAGTTGCGCCAAGTCCTAGTCGAGCGACTGCTGAGACAATAAACCTTCCAACGCAGCCAGCAGAGCCCAACGCCTCACTACCATCGAGAAATCCTCTTTTGAAAGCAGGTGCCGATGAGGGAGGCTCCCCGCCGGCGGCAACTGCCGCATCGACGTCGCAAGACACGACACAGCCGCCGCCCGTGAAAAAGGCGCGGGTTGTAGTGGGGGATTTTGTAACATCGCCTCCCACGACGCTATCGATTGCATCGGACAAGGCCAGGGTTGATGCTGCGCCCGTGTCGCAGCCCAAGAAGTCCTCTCCCACTGAAACGACTGGTACAGTGCCACCACAGGCCAAGAAGACACTCGGGGCAGACAAGAAGCCAAAGAAGGCGGGGGTAAATTTCTTGGCTGCACTCATGACGGGCACCGCCCAGCGGCCTCGCAAAGCTATCGTTGCCAAAGTTGCCCAAGGCTTGGCGCCGCTCCTGCCTCGTGCTGACAAGAAGTCAGCGACGCAGCCCAAGGAGGCCAAGAAGGAGTTGCTCTCTGCCGCACCGTCGGCACACCCACATCAACCGACCCCCTCGACTGGGTTTGCCGTTGTACCATCGACAAGGCAATTGAAAGCGCCACCTCCGCTCGCCAAGAAAGCTATGAAACCGAATGTGGCCCGCAACGATACAAAGAATGCAACACCAAGCGCAGGAATTCAAAAGTCCCCATCAATCGTGGTGCAAAAGCTTGGCGCGTCTATGAAAAAAGACATGACCCCGCCGACGCGACGGATGCTGTCGCACACATCGGACGACAGGTCGGACACGAGTGACGACGAATATCATGTCCCCGAATCGAAATACAAGGGGGAAACGACCGACCGACTGCGGACGTTGTCGCGGCAACGGACGCGAAAACCATCGCATGCAAGCATGTCGTCTCCTCCGCCACAGTATTTGCTGCCGCCGCCAACAACAAAAGGCGCGACAAAGTCCGTCGATGTGAAAAAGGTAGCGAGTCCCGTCAAACCCCCCATGAACCCACCTCTTATCATTCCATCGTGGCTCAACACGACACCAAAGCCAGCGTCAGAAGCCAAGACCAATACGTCGCCAGCCAAGAAGAGGCCACTCAAGTCTGCGTCGTCCCCAGTCACGACGACCGAGGCTGCGCCGCCTGACGCGCCAACGACAGCATCTCGCATCCCTGCACTTGGCACGACGTCCCTGAGCATGGGGAAAAAGCGCCGAAAGACGACTGGCACGGAACAACGACTCTTGCGTGCCTTGCCTCGACGATTCAAGACGGCTGAGACGTTGAAATCCGACCGACGCAGAGGCGGCAAGCCGTTTGATGGGTATAGTCGAAGTGCGCAGGTGGAGGAGGACGACGACGCGACAGAAGACGACGCGCCGATTCGTCCACCAGATGTGTCGCGCAAAATGCGGTCGAGTCGTCGCGCCAAGGCACCGACGAGCCCCGAAACGATTGACTTGGTGTCGCCGCCTGGGTCCCCCTCGCATCCATCGGACGATGAGACTGCCGACAAGAACGACGATGTTCGACGACGCGGCAAAAAGACAAACCGATGGCATGCCGTGCCCAAGACCCCGACCACCAAAGACCTGAGTCTTGTCGTGATGCGTCCGTCCCAGACCAACAATGCACCCACGGATGCCACTCCACCCAAGCGAGGACGAGGCCGACCTAAAAAATGGCCAGTCGCTGTCCCGAACGCACAGGCCAATGCTGAAACGCTGCCGCCCACGGACAAGCCAACGCCCGAGAAGAAGCAAGCATCCCCGGCGTCGACGGCGACTGGAGACGAAGAAATTTGTGTGGACGAGGTCGCCCCAAGTCCACAAAGACCCACGCTGGCAGCCGTTGCGCAACCTGTCGACCCCGCGGTCGTGGCCCCGATTGCTCGAGCGAACGAGGGCAGCCTCCTGAGAGAAGAAGCTGCGACCCCTCAAACAACACAAGCAGCCAACGAGCATCCACCGAGTGGTCCTGCTGCCATAGCCACACCCAACGAGATTCGATTGGGTGCTGCCACAGCCAATGGCCCTGTGCCAGCCATGTATTTCCGATGGGCCGATGGCTCGCATCGCCGCACGCCCCAAGGCTGGACCTTTCCACTCGTCTCGTGTTGCACGCTCTGGGTGTGCTGGTTTCACGGCACAGGCTCCATTGGCCCGTTTCGTTACTTTTCGCCCGAGGATTTGGGCGACGACGAGTCGGTCGGTCGGTTCACGGTGGCCCGCAGGTTTGTCTGTGGCTTTTTGAAGAGCACGGGGGACATGCCCACGAACGTGTCGATTTCGATGTCGCTCAAGATGTTTGACATTTCCTACCGATCGGTCGTGACGCGTGCACGGTTGGATCAAAAGACGATGGCGGCGATGGACTATATCCAAGCCATCGCGGCATTTGCGACGGCAGCGAGACGGAACAGCAATAACGACCAACCGCCACTCATGCATGCGCAAGCGGTGCCCCCCGCCATGCAAGAGACGTTGTCGTCGATTCAATTGGGCGATCAGCCACCCCAGCCAACCATTACGCTCAATCCGCCACCACCGCCAGTCCCGATGGTCACTCGGAGGGAATCTACGGCACAGCAAACGACACCAGATCCTGTGGTCACACATCACACGATGCCCCGCCTACGAGCGACGAGAATTTTTCATGCACTCCCGGCCATGCCGACCACACCAACGAGTGGTCCAGAACAAACTGTTGCAACACACCAAGCAGACCATCAAGCCACCGAACCCCCGAGCCCTTCAAGTGACCAAGAGAGAAGTAGCTCCTTTGCACCACACGAGTCCCATCAAATGGCTCCGGCCACCACACCGGCCCCTGCTGCGATGGGCCAAGCTAACGGCATCCCCTTTACCACACACGCATCCCGCCGCAACATGCCGATACCCGGACCACCACCGCCGATGAATGCAGCACCGGCCGCCCCGGCACCGTCCTCGTTCCAAGCGGCTAGACCGCCACCGCTGCATCAACCCTCCTGGCCACAGGCCGCCCCCCGGACAGCTCCGTCGACCTTGATGACCGCGCCACCACCGCGGCCGACAAGTGGGTGGTGGGACTTCTTTTGGCCCGATGGGACCCACCGACGGGTGCCACCCAAGTGGTCGTTCCCAGACATGCCGTGCCGCGACCTCTGGACACACTGGTTTTGCCACGTTGGCCAAGTCTGTCCATATCGGTTTCTGCGCAACTGGGACATGCCGACGCCCCGGGCCATGCAAGAATTGGCGCGCCGCCGCCTCATTTTCGAGCCGCTCGAAGCCATGGCCGCGGAAATGGGCATCTCCCCCGTCGCGATTGCGCAACTGACGCCGTACGAGTCGACGCGTTTGTTTGACGCATGTTTTGCCAAGCTCTTGACGTTGTCTCGGCGCGACAGCCTCGTACCCGCCCACGTCGTGGACCTCCATTTCTCGCGCTTTTACTTTTTCTTTGTCACGATGGAGCCGCCGCCGTCGGTCGTGCCTGGCTTTTTCCCGTGGCTCTCGGACCAGACGATCCGTCGGACGCCCGAATCCAACTGGACAGTCCCCGACTGCACGTGCCACGCGCTGTGGCACCTCTGGTTTCGCGGCGACCCCAGCATTGGCATGGGCCCGTATCGCCTAGTCACGGACGGCGACTTGCTGCCAACCTCGATTGACCAGTGGCAGGCGCCCAGAGGGGTCATGCGGGCGCTCGCGAGCCGCGCGGCCACGTACTTTATGTTGTCTGACGAAGCCATCCTTGCCCTCCCGCCCATTGCCGTGGGCATTGTCTTGATCAAATCGATTGAAATCGTGGCGAGCGAGTGCCCAGCCATCCGAGGCACGCCGTTGGAAGTAGCCAACACGCCATACACGACGGTGTGGCGCGCGCTCTGTCCAGAGTGGCGTCCCCCGGTGCAAGTCACTCCTCAACCCATCACGACGACCAAGACGACCCGCAATCGACCACCGCAGCCGCCCCGACCGGACAACCCCGCGACAATGCCGAGCACTCAAGACATAGACGTGGTATCGCCGCCCGTGGTCCCGCCCACGTCGACAACCACAGCGACTGAAACGATGGAGGTGCCCACCCAAGAGCCAGGGGAGCAGCCGTCGCCGCCAGTCATGGGTTCGATTTGGAATTTTCCACCCCCGCCAGGTACGACGACATGTGGCTCGCTCTGGGTCATGTGGTTCCACGGCACGACCGATGCGTTTCCCCATCCGTTGCGTACGATCCCATCCATGATGCTCTGTCGCGACGACGGGAGCAAGGCCGCGTACACGGCGATCGAGGCGCTCGTGTCGCTCGTGGCCAGCGTCGCCGCGACGCGTCTGCAGTTGGTGGACTCGATCGATGGCATTGCCAAGCTGCTTGTGGCAGAGAGTCTTGGCCTCATGCGGAAAACATTGGCGTTTTTGACGACGCCGGCGATGAAAGCAGGCGAGATGCCGTACATGGCTGTCCACGACTTGTTCTTTTCGGGGCAAACGGCGCCCGACTCAGGCAGTACGAGTCGTCGAACGACCAACACGAACACGCCCAGTCAATCCAAGAAACGACCGGGGCATGCCATGGAGAGAGCATCGCCAAAACGCCGACTCGAGAGTTCGTCTCTAGACAAAGTGACGACGCCCACGACGATGGAAACGACGCATGGTGACGCGACCGACGTGGCGACCGTTGACTTGACGCACGAGACCGAGGATGCTGTGCCTGACCAGCAGGGAGCGCTCGTCAGGACGTCCCCCAAACCAGCCGAGGAGGACATTGCGTCTGGAACAGAAGCGACCAGTCGCCCAACAACACCCTCAATCGACATGGACAATGGCGTCGATGTGCCAGTAGAAGACGACGGCGCATGTCTGCACGAAGACGGCGACGCCGACACGACCACTGTTAACGTCGAAACAGCCATATCACCGATCGCCGCGGCGGTCGCAACGCCGGGATGGATGGCTGTGAGCCAGGAGGTGCCACCGTCACCGGCGATGCTGACGATGAACTCACCGCAACTCGACGAACCGGTTACTTCACCGGGCGCCGCGAGTCCATTATCGGAAGACCACCACGCTAAGCAGCCAATGGCCCACGAGGAAGCATCGACGGAAGTCACACCCGAATCGAATGTTGCAACACCTGTGCAAGTAGACAACTCGAGTACCCTGACTACCCCCGCGTCACCTCCGCCAGTCGTTCCAACCACAACGGAGGAAAATGATGTCGAAGATATCGCAATCGTCACTCGCCCGGATGCCGAGTCCCGTGGCAGGAGCGATCCATCATCGCCCCCAGTTGAATCGCCAGCAGTGGTTGCACACCCGCCCCAGTCAAACATTCCCTTTGCCCCTCTGCCCGAACAAACTCCCCGACCCCATTTGGAGCAACCCCCTCGACCGCACGAGAATCAAGGCAGTTGGCGCGACGACAACACCGAGGAACCACCCACGCCCGAGTGGCGTCGTGTTCGACAACAGAGACGCGCTTCAACCCAAGAGGTGGTGGTGCCACCTCCGTCACCATCTCGAGGCATGCCGGCACATGTCTGGCCTGGTGGCGCCCGCCGTCAAGTGCCGCCCGATTGGATCTTTCCCAATTTGCCGTGTCGACCCATGTGGATCTATTGGTTTCTCGGGGACCCGGTCCGCGCGATCCCCCCGTTCCGCCTCCTCGCTCCCCAAGACTTGATTGGCGGGATTTCAATTGCCAACTATACCTCAACCGAGAATGCCATGTCGCTCTTTGTGGCCGTGGCTGTGAAGACGCAAATTGTACGCGCCGTCGCCGACCTCGAACGGCCCGCCATTGACGTTGGCGAGCTTCTCTACGTGTTTGACGCGGCCGTGGACGCTCTCTGTCGAGGGCCATTTGCAGGCCAGGTCGTGGCCGAAGTCGCCAACATGCTCTGTAGCGTCTTGCATTCGCGGCTCTTGTCGGGACAGGCCACAAACCAACCTGCCAGGGCCCAACAACCCCACCAGCAGCAACAGGAGCCGCGGCAGTACCAACGCCAAACACCAGCTCAACCGACACGATTTCAACCCCCACCCCATGGACAACAACGCGCGACAACAAAGCAATGGCCACCACAGAATGGATTCCATGGTCCATCCTCGTCCCCAAATGCCGCCATCCCCGAATTGGCCATCTTGACATCGACGCCCCCGCCCTCTCCGCCCAGTCGAGAGGATGGACGCCGCCGCCCTCTTTCCTCATCCCAACCTCGCACGCCCCAAGCAAGTCCGAAACCCCCGAGCTTGCTTGCGACGCTCTCCTGTGAATCGTTGTGGAAGATGTGGTTCCACGGCGACGAGAGCCGTGCCCCGCTGCGCACCAACACGGACGGGATGCGCGACATGGCGATTGCGCGCGCGCTCGTCGAAGAGCTCATGCTCGTGGCCTTGGACTATGACATGGTCATGTCGGTCGAGACGATGGCGGCTGAGAGCAGCAGCCACGAAATTTTTGCCGTGGCGTTTCCGCGCTTCCTCGAGCGGCTCTGTCCGCCCGAGGCTGGCAAACTCGCGTCGGACGCGCCGGCGCCAACCGCGACCGACAAGTGCGACCGCGTGTTTGCCACGATGACGCGCACCGCCCGCGTCCGCCGCGTAAGCAATTTCTTTTTCTGGCCGCCGGCGGCGAGTGGCGACCAACACGTGGCGCGGACGCCCCCGACGTGGGCGTTTCCGTCAACAACGTGCCGCACGCTCTGGTACTTGTGGTTTCGCGGCGACACAATGCAGCAGATTGGCCCGCTCCGCTTTCTCCAAACGAACGACGTCCACGACCGCAAGGTACTCGAGAAAGCGCGGGTCGTCATGCGCACCCTCGTGGGATTGGCCCGCGCGCCCGTGGTCACGATCGCCGCGATGGACCAGGCAACGTTTGTTGCCGAGTTTGAATTCGTCTACGGCCTGCTCATGTTTCGCAACCCTCGGGGCCGAAGCCTGGCTGGCCACGGACCCAAGTTTATCAAGCCTGCGATGGTGCCCAGCGTCGATTTTGCCCGCGTGGCTGATGCCATTTCGGCGCTTGGGCAACCAACGACGACGACGACTACCAAGGTGACGAAACCCACGACCAAAACAAGCAAAAAGGGATCATTGGGATAGTTTGTGGAGGAGAAACCAAGCTTTTTGTAGCCATATCTGCTGAAAACATATTTAATGGTGTTCAAGTCACTGGGCATATGACTCACGGTGGAAATGTTGTGGTATATACATGCATGGGTCGATGGTGAATGATGGTTTGAAGGACTTTGAATCGACATGCCTGAGGACGATTGCAAAATAGCATCTTCGGCATTCAGTTGGCGCACGCGACAAATGAATTTTGCTGTTGACAGCACACACACACCAGACCATGTATAATAAAATCTTGTCGACATGGAGTTTGTTTACCGGTCGTCTTCCATAGAGCTTCGTGTCGTAATCATGGTCGAGTTGTCGAATGTGAGTTTACTCGAGGAATTGGTGAGCAAGTCGTCGGCCGTGAGGCGCTCCGTCTCATCGGGTAAACTCGGCGTCGCCAACCAGCACGAGCCAGGTGAGAGCACGAGTTTGTCGGTCGAGCACGACTTGCACACGCGCACGCGTTTCAATGCGCCGTTGGTTCGCACATTCCACAGCTGGGTGCATTTGTGGCACATGACCTAATCAAGTTGCATGACAGTTTCCGTCCACTAGTGTAGGACTAGGGTCCACGAATCGTACCTCGCCACATTTGCGGCAACGCGCTTTCGGCGTAAAGAGCACGCGGAATTTGGCATAACAGAGGCTGCAGCGCGACCGCGCGGCCTTGGCTACGAGCTGACTCTCGTCAAGGAGCAGTGCCCCGCGGCTTAGCCGGTTCTCCTGGACGAGTCGGTCGATGGCCTCAAACGACCGCGCGCGCGTGCGGATCGAGAGTGCGGCAACCCACGTCGGAATCTGACCTTTCAAGTCGACCTGGTAGAGCTGGAACGCGTCGACTTTGCCAGGGACGTCGCTCTCGACAAAGACATAGCCGCCGCGGTGTTGATAGCATCGGACAATGTGGTGGAGGTCGTACAAGTCGGGCACGCACGGGAGTGCGATCGACCGCATGGCGCGGGCAAACCCTCGCTTGCCGTTGCATTCGAAATCCAAATTGCTCTACAAGTCAAACACTAGTCAAAGCGTCGACGAGTGCAAAGGATCGTACGTCGAGGACGACCATGTCGCGCGGCCGCACGATTGCCGGCGCGCCGCTCTTCATCAAGATGTACTTGATCGAGATGAGGCGATTGGGAAAGTCCCGCGTGGGGGACGCGAGCACGTAGAGCTGATGGAGGTCGAGCGCATCCGGAGCGATGCGACGGCGGTATTCGTTCAAGTCGTCCTGCGTGTAGGCGGCAAAGAGCGGCGCGATTTCGTCGAGCGTCGCGTCCAGCTGCGTCGTGCACATGAACGTGACAACGCCTGGCGGGGCACTGACGTCGTGGCCTTTGTAGAGCATGTAGCTCTGGTTACCATCGTCGGTGGGGTCGCGGCTCCATGTGATCGGACTCTTTTCGAGGTGGGTCACGGCAATCTAAACACAGGATGAGACTGGCAACCAGCAGCAGTTGTACAAGGTCTTTTGTCGCGTCTTGGGCCAGCTCAAAATACCGCTCCTGTTCGGCGGATGACAGTGGCGGCTGGAGAAAGTAGTTTGGCGGAAGCGGTATCGTCAGCGACATTGTGCTTCCTGGTCTAGAATACTAAAGTGGACACCGTCGACGACGACGACGCTGCAGGGAGCCCAACGCCCCGACGGCACACATTGCCTGTCGCTGTCGAGAACTCGAGCGGCGATTGGCTGACGCAATAGGAGGAAGGAGGCGGTGGGAAGACACGGCGACGCTCTCGTTGGAACGACGACGAACTGATGAGGGGCATGGACAAGCAATTCCGTGGTGGGCGATCATGAAGAAGCACACGAAAGGTGGATGGCGTCTCCTGCAATAACATAAACGAATGTGACCATATTCGTTCACATTGTAGTTTACGCCGGCATATGCAGGGAGGCTGTCCTCACGGCCCGCGACCGAGGTTTCTGAGGATAAAATGCTTGCCATGATCGAATCGGTCCAACCGGACATCGTTGAACTAGAGTGATGGGAGAGAGCCCTTCTTGAACCGACCGTCCATCGATCAAAGGGATTGGAAACTTTTGATAGTAATTTCGTCACGAGGGATGGACCAGATGGTATCACTAACCACACACAGCCTCGTCCCACAAACACACACAACGTACTACAGTACCGAACCCCTCGAAAGAACAATGCGGAACCATCGCCTCGAGTTGCCATTTTATTCGCTGGTCAGCATGAGCGGTTTGATCATAGTCTAACGTCCCTGGGGATTTCTAGTGTACTCTTGGGAACAGGTGACTGCTACAAGTCTCTTCCAAACCCAACACATCTCCAGAAAACGTGTACCACTGCAATCACACGACTACCAATCACGCACCCACCACGCCCCGCGACACCACACAGCCCAGCCACACACTCAATCCACCAATAATTGTCACGACGTTGTTATACTGCTGTCCAGTGGCCAAGCCTTCCACCATCGTCTCCACATTACCACAAAAGAGTGCTAACAGTTGTAAATATATACAAGTGTATTATGTTCGCATCGTGTTGAAGTACCGAATGCCCAAAAAGATGGTCGGGGCGCCTTCGTCGGCGCCAACAAGCGGAAACTCCTTGACAAAGTCGGGCAACTTTCCATTGTCGCTCGAGGGACTCACAACGTGCTGTTCGCTCGCGTGGCTGTGAAAGCTGGACCGGCGGCTATGCATGCTGTGGTTGCGGTCGTTGTCGGGGCTGCGCGCCAGAGTCGAGAGACTTTCCCGTTCCTCTTCAAAGATGCTCGTGGCACGTAAATACGCCGTTTCCCAGCCCATGTCCTTGTGCGACGACGCCGATGACGTGCTGTTGGGTGGGCTGGCGGCGTTGCCGCCTTCCAAACATCGCTGAAAGATCGATCCATTGTGCACCTTTCGCGTCTTGAGGTGCTCCTTGATGACCGAATTGGTCTTGAACCGCGTCGGCATGGGTGGAAAGAGTTCGGTAATCTGCTCCATCGTCAAGTGCACCTTGCCGATCGTCTTGCGCGGCAGTGGTTTGCGTTTGTGCACAACGTCAAAGACGAGGATCATGTCAAGGCTCGTCACATCGACGATGCGCGATTGGTTGATCTCGGCAAACCCTGGCGCGTGGCGCTTGGTCTTGGACTTGAACGTGTCGACGAGCTTGCCGACACGGTTGGCTGGGTCGGTCGTGAGTTCGTGCAAACTCACATAGACTTTGATGTTGGATTTGAGCGGCACGCCGGCGACTTTGAGCATCATGATCTCGACTTCTGCCAGCAACGGCGAATCTTCGATCGCTTTGAGATTGCCCTTTCGGGCAATGCGCCGCGTGCCTTCAAAGTACTTTTCGTCCATCAAATGCGTCGTATTGTGCACCGACTGGCTGAGCTTCTCGACGACGCCAATCGCACCCACAAAGGGCGACGCGACTAATCCGAGCGCGCCTTGGCCGACGCCCTTGGCAAACCCACCAAAGCCATTCTGCTTGGCACCCTCCATGGGTTTTGTCACGAGGCCTGAGACCCCGTGGGCTAGACTCATGCCAAAGACCATTCCACCTTGGAGCACGCCTTCGGGGAAATGGCGCGGCTCGTTCTCCATCTCCTGGCTGTCGAAATGCGTTGCTTTCTTCAAGAGATCGCCGACGCCGTTCGACATCTTCCCGATCGCACCCGACGGTGCGCCAATCACGGTTTTCATCAACGTGACGGCCCCTTGGCCCTTGGACCGGCTCTTACCCGTGAAATCGCGCTTCGTTTGACGCACGGCCAACGCAAAACCGTCTGTAATCTAGAGCATCGTCACACATGAGTACACATACATAGCGCCTAATCGAGAGAGTCCAAACCTCGTGGACAAGCCCAACGGGGTCCCCCAGGAGCTCGACACTGCCTACGACCTTGTACCACTGGCTGATGCACCCCATGACTATGGATTCCCAAATGACTGTGTTTCTCAAAAAGTCGTCGTAATACAAAAAGCGGTCTTCGCGTGAGATGCTTTGGATGAAAAACGACGGTTGGATGTGCGCAATGCCACCAACGATGCTGCCGGCCGTGGCACCAAGCATTTTGGACAGCCCCGAGTCCGAATCTTCTGGATTCGAGTTGAGCACAACGTTTAAATGGTACGATTGGATGAGGCACTTCTTGAAGTACATGAGTTGGCCCAGCGACGCGGCGTCGGGGACATGCAACCTCTTGTTGAGCAGCTCTTCCACCGCGACAATGCCAGCTTGTTCCATCTCCTCTTCGGTTTGAGGGGGCCACAAAATCGCGAAAAAGACGTCCAAGACGTCCAAAATATAATCCAAGTTGAGCTGGATGTCCATGCTGCCCAATTCGACGAGGAATTGGTCCGAAATCAACATGTTGGCGTCCGTGTAGCTGTCGCTGACCATGTGGAAGAACGGGTGCTCGCCGTGTTCAACCAGCCATCCTAACAAACCACTTGCAGAAACCTCCACAAATCAAATCGTCGTACCTTCTTTCTTGTTGCTGTTGAAGCCAGAGTCGGTCGGGCAAATAACAATTGGGTACATGGCGCGCCGGCTCATGTCGTCCACTTGAAAGTGATGCAGGTCGTATGTCATGCACGTCGATTGCGCCGGCGACGTCACGCGCAAGCCGTCCATCGTAATGTTCATCACCTCCCGCGGCGCATTGTCCACAATCGTAATGCTGACGCCGTGGAGGCCCACGTCCAGCGCCATGTCGCGGAACATGTCTTCTTGGGCTTGGCGACGGTTTTCGTGAAAGACGGGTTCGTCGCCGACGGCCAAGACGCGCGTGTTGCCGTCAATGTACACCTCACCGTGCAACTGGACTCGGCCGCCGTCGGGCGTGAGGTTGTTGAGCTTTGTCATGTGCATCAAGTCGACGTGTTCTGGGACGCGGGACGTCCCGACAAACACCTTGAGCTTCACGTCGGCTTCGAAAGGATTGTCCCACGCGTACGAGTGCCACGTCATGGGCGGGAGGACCATTTCCTCGGCTTGTTTCACGCCCAATTGGACGTACCGCAACGCAAACTGCGTCGACCGGTTTTCAATCCGGATGGCCGGGGCCTTGGTCCGATCTTTCACAATCACAAACGTCGTGGCCCCTACCACGCGTTCAAGATACAATAAAACATATCGTCGTACCTGTGGGCTGCACGTCCAGTTCAATGTACGGCGCAGGGCCAAGCGGGCCGCGAAGCCACATGCACGTGGGTTGCTTCAAGTTGAGCGGGATCACAGGCGACCACGTGCCCGGCTCAGGCCACGTTTCGTTGACAAACGCGTCGCGGCAGCGCAGCGCCGGCACGTGTTTGTCCTTGCCCATGAAGCGATAGACGAGTAAATTGTGCTTGGGTTTCAAGAGAACGTTGATTTTGGCCACGTCGACGGGCAGCGGTTTCGTGACCGTGAGCGGCGTAAACTGGAGCGGGCGGTCGACTTGACTCACGACAACGTATCGAGGCACAAGAACGAGTACTTTGGTCAGTTGAAATTGGCTTGGGGCCGCGACGATTTCGTAGCCCAAGACGCACTCCGTGTTGCCACACGAGATTTCGCCAATCGTGCCAACGGTCGTCACGTCCACCGCTTGCGAATGCTTGAGCGCCTTGAAATCTGGCAAATACTTGCGCACGTCGGCCGCAATGTCCGTCTGAAAGTCGTATTCAAACGGCGTCGGCTGGTACGGCAAGACGGAAATCGTGGCTTTCAAGGCGGGGGCTTGGACCAGCAGCGGCACGGTGTGGAAACCGGCGCCAAAGTACGCTTCGTGTTGTTCCCACGTGCACGCGGCGCCCTTTGAAATTTTGTACTTCAAATCCAAGCCCGAGCGATTCTGGACCCAGTACGGCGCAAAAATCTCCATCGTACGCGGCACTTTGGTCGTCCACATCTGCTTCATCGAGATGGACGGCCCCGCGGGGAGCGTCACCGACTCGATCGAGTTGAATTTCTCCATTCCGACATGCGTTGCGACTTGGAATTGCGGGGACCAGCCGCCCACCGGATTGTCTTTGGTCACCATGAGCCGAATCTTCATGTACGCGGGTTGATCGAGCCGCAGCCCTGATACCTGCATGGACGCGCCGCTTTGGATCGACATGTGGCGGCAATTGACTTGGTCGACATGGTCAAACCAGGCGTTGTCGACCGTCGTGGGAAACTTGGGTCTCTTGTCCTTGGACGATTTACCGGTGGCGCGGCTTGCAGTACTCGCGACCGAGAGCCGGTCGTCGTCATTGTTGTCGTCGCCGAGCACGTCCGACCGTTGGACAATTTTATACTCAACCACGCACGGCAGCGTGTTCAAGAGAATCAACTGCGGGCGCAACACGATGGCCCATCCGCCTTCTCGGAACCGCTCGATTGTCGTTGGTTGGTCGTCGATCGGTTCAAACAGCGTCAACTCTTGTCGCGTCTTTCGGCCGGGCCAGACCGACAGCGCCAAGTCATTGCTCCACGATGTTTCACCCACTTGTCGGACGCTGAAAAACCCCGTTTCGATCAACGGGAGCGGGATGCTGTAATTGCTGTACGGTTGCAAGACGACAAAGCTCTCGCCGTCGTCTTGGCTGGGATTCAACGCCGACTGTTGTTTCGCTGCGTCCAAGAGCAGCATTTGCGTGACCTTGGCTGTTTCGTTGCGAATGTACTCGGCCGTCTTGACGGTCACCGTCATGCCATGTGTGTTGTCGACGGTAATATGAATGGCCAACAAACGGGGACAAAACTTGGGCTCGTTGTCGTTCAAATACGACTGGGTCCACTTGTATCGAGGGTCTTGCTCGGCAACCAAGTGGAGCAGGTAGACACCACGATTGAGATCGTCGACCGACACGTCTTCTTGAATGAGGTAGGCCACGCCCGTCTCGTACATGCTTTCAATGTTGCCTTCGATCCACGGCATCGTAATCGTCGGAATCAATTCCATCACCACTTCTTCGCCCAGCCCATCGAGCGTGATGCCATGAATGGGCTCGTACGTGGCAACTTCAATGCTCAGGGTCCGGTGGGCGACCGTCCGCGTTTTGGCCAGTGCGACTTGGAATTCCTTCCAGCTCACAAGGCCGGAATTATCCGTGTCGGCGAGCACCATAAAGTCTCGCACTTGCTGGTCAATCTCCTTGGACGTCAACGCATCGTACGCCTTGAGTACCGTGCGCAACACTTCGTGCACTTCTTCCGCGTCCAATTCACCGCTGTTGTCCTTGTCGGCCGCGCGGAACGCCGCGCGCATTTCCTTTTCCTTCAAATTTTCCGCCATCGCGCCCTTCAAGTCTTCCTCTTCGTTTGTGAGGACACACTCTTTGTACCCGTGCCACTCAACATCGGCTTTTCTCGAGGCCAAGTCGACCGCCGAGCCGTGACGAGATTGGACGTAAAACGTAAACGGCACGCCCACTTCGTTGTTGACCCAACAGAGTCCCTTCAATTCCTTGATGTGTTTGCGCGTGACTTCGTCGGGACTGACGGGCGCGTCGTAAAACGCCGCTTGCGTCGTCGTGAGTGCCCGCATGAACGTTGCCGTCAAGTTCAGTTGCAAATGTTTGTCCGAGACCAAGTAGCACTCCATGTCGTGGTCGTGTTCCTTTTTCACGACCATTTGGATTGGGTAATACTCGATGAAAGGCTCCAGTTGACGCGCCGTCGTGTTGTAATACTTGCAATAGAGCGCCATCGAGAAACGCAAGACACCCGCATCCATCGACGACTTGGTGTCGCTCTCTTGCACCGTCAAAGTCCCATGTAATTCCATTTCTTCCAACGCAAACTCCATCGCGGGCGTGTGGGCGGGCAGCATTTTGTCGACCATTCGGAAATAAAAGCCGCCAAATTCTGTGTGCAACTCCGTCTTGATGGCGACTTGCTGCTGCTCGAATGGCACCATTTGACCCAGGGCCGGAACTCCCCCCACGCCGGCCGTAGCATTCATCGCCGCCGTCTCGAGCGTGCCGCCCTTGGTCAATTTCTGCTCAAACGTGGCCATGCCAGCGCCAGCCACTTGGTGCGGCAAGACCAACCACGGGCTTTGCTCGGACGGCTTCAATCCTGGGTTCACAAGTCGTAGCCACGCCTCTTGCGCGTACTCGTAGTTTTTGAAGACGCGAATCATCTTCTCCTGGACAATCCGCGGCGACTGTTGGTTCAACGTCGACTTGGTCACGCCCGTTTGGTCCTCCATTTTTTTCCAAAAGACCGCAAACGCAGCCGAGTCGTTCATGTGAATCGGTTGGCCCGTCAAGTGGTGCACCTTAGGCACCTGGCTGCGCTTCAATCGCGGGTTCGCATACTCTTGGGCCGTCAACTTGACTGTGCCTTGGTGGTACAGGGCATACGTCTCTTCGACAGGGTTCAACGCGGCCTGGAACTCGTCAAAGCTCACGTCGCCGCTGTGGTCCGCGTCGACTTCCTTGATCAACTTTTCATGGCATTTTTTTGTTTCTTCGTCCGTGAGCCCCATGTCTGCAACCAACGACTGCACCAATTTCATCAACTCCTTGTGGTCGAGCGACCCGCCGCCATCGCTGTCGAGCGAATTGAATTGGTCGTGCAACCGGTCCAGCAGTTCTTGGTCGATGCGCGCTTTCCGGGCTTCGGCCACCCGGGCCGCCTTCTCCACCATGGCTTCCATCGCATCTTCTGTCTGTTCCATCTGCTCGCCCAACCGCGTTTGAATCGCGCCAAACAAACCAATGTCTTCTTTCGACACATTCAGCGCAAAGTCCGACACTTTGAGGCGGAAGAGTCGCTCGGCAAACAACTCTTCCTTGATCGACGGTCGTGGCGCCGGCGCTTCCACGGCGGCTGGCAACTGGTCCATTTCGGGAAGATTGCGCTCTTGGATGGCCTTCTTCAGGACGCCCCACGCCCTCCTCGTGTCAGGTTTGGGTGCTTCGACCACTTGAGACGCGCGGCGTTCTTCGACCACGGGTTGCGCAATCCGTAATTCATAATGCAGTTCCACGTCGACGCCGTCGCCTTCAAGTTCGAGGAGTTTTCGAAGACCCGGCAGCTCCAGCGTGATTTCATTGTCCACTGGCTTGTCGAGGACAATTTTGCACGGTTCGAGCGCCACGTCCGAAAGGGTTAACGTCACAGCCTCGTAAAACAAATTGCGCTCGGCCTTGAGGTCCAAGTCGCACGTGAGCGCCAAGATGTGCGAGTTTTTCGACGCAGGGTCCGCGAGCAAGCAAATCTCGCACCCTTTCAGGAGCACGGTCGCGTCGACGCCGGCAAATCCGAGCACCTTGAGCTGGGACGGATTGTACGTCGTCTCAATCTGTGCCGCGTACACCAACGCGGGCGGTGGCGGCGGCGGGAGCGGGTCTTCGCGCCACACGAGTGTTTCTTCGTCTTCCTCGATTGTAAACGCTTGCATCGTCTGCATGAGTGGGCTCGTGACTAGCAAGTACGAAAAGTCCGACACTGCCACGTTGGCCGTGAGGTTGCCGCCGTCCATACCGAGGGCGACACGCACCATGTCGCCGCAGTCGGGGTTGCGCGCCAACAAGTGCGGAAACACATTCATCTTGCTCTGGCGGAGGTCGTTGAGCCCCAAACTGTGAATTACCAAGTCGATGTCCATGCCTGTGGGTGTCATGCGCACCGTCACGGTGGTCGTGTCCACGTAAAACTCAATCAAATGCGTTTGCGCGTCGGCCCAACATTGCAAATCGACGCGGCCGAGCGTAAATTCGATGGCAATTGTCTCGACAAGCGCCGACACGACGGGTTTGGGCGGCGGGATGTAGTGGTCCACGGGTGTTTCGATAAATTTGGCCAAGTCTGCCGCGGCCTTGGTTTTCTCCGCCACCGTCGGCAGGCCTTCCCCAAACGACGGAATCGTCCAGCCCAACGCATCGCGACGCAATGCCACCAAGTCCATGACCAGACTTGTCTGTTCCACATCCCGGAGACGGGCCGCGCGCAGCTCGACGGAGTCGTCCGGTGGCGCAAAGGTGTCTGCCCGCGGGTAGTTCAACTTGCCACGGACCCACCACGTTGCATAGAGCCCAGCCACTCGACACTGCTTGGCCACGAGCGCGCCAAGTTTGACGTAGAGCGGCTTTTTCTCATCCGCGACGGCCGCCGCGTAGTCTCGTTGGTACGCGGCAGCGTCGGCTACATCTTTGCACATCTTTTCGTCGGCCAGTTTGGCTTGGGCCATCCACATCGCGTTGTCGTTCATGGGCGCGAGGATGTCGTTGATCACGGCGAGTTGTGCGGGTTCAATTTGCAAAATCAAGTCGCGCCAAACGACCGCGAGCGCCACGTCCTTTTTCGATTTGAGCAAGCCACGACAGAGCGACGCGTACGAGGCCATGACGCGCACGTCGAATGGATGCAAGACATATGTGCCGGCCGAGGCGGCCGTGTCGACCGTCATGCCCACGCCAAGCAATTCAATCAGGCGCTCTTCGGCCAAGTCGGCGTCGCTCACAACGCGCGCGGGGCAGACGCGCATGGCAGCCCATTTGAACTTCATCACGGCATCCGCTGTGGATGGCGTTACGGCCACCGACAAGTTTGTGATCGACACTTGGACCTTTTGCGCGACCGCGTCGACCCACGGGAGCATGAACCGGTCCACCCACGCGTCGACAAGACGTTGGATTTGAGTCTGGAGTCGAACCGTCAAGCTGGGTTTCGCCGTGGATGCAGTCGACATGAGTGGTTTCGCCAATGCTTCGAGCTTTTGGATAATCAAGAGCGTGAGAGCTTCGACCTGATACAGGCGCGCGGTCTTTGCGTACTCTTTCGACTTGTCGAACCGGTCCTTGTTGTCGGGGGCCTTCCACCGCCATTTGGATGCCTTGTCCGCGAGAAGCGCGAGTTTGAGTCCGTCTATCGTGATGCCCCACTCCAGGAGGGGTTTCTTTGCTGCGAACGCCCATATTTGTTGGAAGAGATTAGCAGAGATCGAGAGGGCGCCGATTTCCAAATTCTGGAGTGTCATAGGGAGTCCCGCGGAGGCGTCCAAGGTCTGCAAGAGTCCTGGTTGGAGCACAAGGTTTTCGATACTCATGGTCAGATGCAAAAAACTCCATCGGATACGAATTCCAGGGCCGACGAACGCCCCGCCAAAAGAACTCAGGCCTGCCGACAAGATAACATCGAAGTAGACGCAGACAAACAGGAGGCACAAGGCAGTCGAGTAGAAGAACCATGGGGACCACAAGATGCTGATGATCCACCAAATCCACCCGCTGAGCCAAAGGTACAATACTTCAAGCATGGTGGCGTGAATAGTGCGCGAATTTCTGTCTTCAAGCGCCACGGAAAATGGGGCTTTGGTCTCCGAGATGAACCGCGGATGTCCGGATACAAACCGTTACTTTACTTCAACGCCCGGATAATGGGCTACCACGTACGATCAACGACGGAGTTATGATGATCACATACATATTTAAATACATTTATCGTAGTGAAAGTAACAATATATCAATTTTTATTAAATGAATGCGATTATGACCCCACGACAATTGTCAATCTGTCGTCAATGTTCCATACCGTAGCCTTGTTTTCAGAATACTGTGTATACCCTCCTGTGCATGTGACGTCAGTCTTTATGCACGAACGTTTGTCTTGCATGTTGCTTCACCGTTGCGAAAGAAACGGACATGCATCCAAATGCCTCCGTCGGCCCCACACAACGAGCGTGAGGCATCGCGTATGCCGTCGCGGCAATGTAGGACGACAACAGCAGCGCATGTCAAGAAATACCGCCACGATAGCATGCATGAGGGCGACGAATATGCCAGAGTCGTATTTGCGAGAGGGAATGAGAGAGAGATTCAGCTACGGAGATGCGCATCTCACCTCATGTTGGAAATGGAGCTGGCGGCGCGCCTGTTGGAAATTCGAAGGTGGCCAGCATGCCTCCCTGGAGGAGGGGTATTGAGTACAGCTATAAGTACTGCCTTGTAAACGAATGCGTGCAATCCTATCTTTCACTCGTAGAGTTGACGGATGGGATGCATCGAGAAGCACTGCCGTTGTTGCGGCGTGAGCCTCGCCGTTGCTGGCCTCGGATATTTGTTCATTTTCTCATGCGTCAACATAGACATGACCAATCAAATCCCGTATGGTTGAAAGCGACGCGATCTGATTGGTGGTTTTTGTGTCCACCAGTCAAAATATCGAAGGCCAGTTTAAAATATTGGCTATTCGAAATTCGTGGCATCCAGTCAATCATTTCGGAGCCACTTGTATTCTAAATGCATTTGAAATGCATTTCAAATATGTTGTTGGCCTCTAAGATCGCATTCCTTGAGAATATCTTCGGATATTGGATTTCGGAGGTCCTTGGGAGCTCGTTCATTT
The DNA here is from genome assembly GCA_009835185.1 of Aphanomyces stellatus. NCBI lineage: Eukaryota > Oomycota > Saprolegniomycetes > Saprolegniales > Verrucalvaceae > Aphanomyces > Aphanomyces stellatus. The sequence continues at coordinate 25,607 of VJMH01005419.1, read as the reverse complement.
CTGGGCCTTCCATTCTCCCGTTCAACCTCACTTCCTCTCCACCACCACTTGCATGGATCCGTACCAGGCTGCATCAGGAGGAGCCCCGTCGGGGGGCAAACGCCAGCATGAGGGTGATTACCATGAGCAGCAGAAGAGACTTCGCCAAGAGGACGGTGGCAGTGGTGTCAGCCAGAACCCTTCTCGTGTCGTCCTTGTGCAGGGTCTTCCGAACGATTGCCTTGAGAGTGAACTGCTCGCACTTGTGGGTCCCTTTGCGGCTGTCGAAAAGTGCATCCTGACCCCTTCGAAGAACGAAGCGCTTGTGCAGTTGCCCGACTTGGACGCGTCGACGAACCTCGTGAACTTTTATCGATCCCGCGATGCTCTGGTGCGGGGGCAAAAGGTCCAATTTGCCTTCAGTAGTCGCGACTCTCTCACTCCCACGTCTTCACATACCTCGTCTGGCCCTCCGCCTTCGCAGTCTGCATCCTCGCGTCCTACTCCTTCCTCCAACCACTCCTCTCGTAATGGCCCGCCGCCGTCGTCGTCGTCGCACCATCCCTCCAACCGTCCCCCTTCTTCCTACGACCGACAAGGCCCGCCCCCTTCCCACCACAACGACCGACCGCCTTCCTCCTACGACCAGCGCCCCCCTTCGTCCTTTGACCAACGTCCGCCTTCTTCGTCCTACGACCAGCGTGGTCCACCGCCTTCTTCCTACTCGGATCGGAACGACTCGCGCAATGGCCCTTCCTATGACCGCCGCCCCTCGGACCGTGGTGGCCCCGCGCCGTACGATCGAGGCGCCCCTCCTCCTTCCTATGACCGCGGCGCCCCTCCTCCTTCGTACGATCGTGGCGCCCCGTCATCTTACGATCGTGGCGCCCCGCCTCCTTCCTACGACCGGGGTGGCCCACCGTCTTCTTACGACCGCGGCGGTCCGCCGGCCTACACTGACCGCGCACCATACAACGATCCCCGAGGGGGGCCTTCGACATTTGATCGCACGGGCCCGCCCCCGTCATCTTCGTCGTCGTACGAGCGTGGCGGCCCCCAACAGGGCTACCCCCCGTCGTCGCACCACGCCTCTGGGTTTGACCGCGCGCCCACCTTTAGTGGCAAGAACACAATTCTCATGGTCACGTTGTCCAAGATGGACTACGACGTCAACGTCGATGTGCTGCACCAAGTGTTCTCGAAATATGGCACGGTCATGAAGGTCGTCACGTTCTACCAACGCGAGGAATTCAAAGCACTGGTGCAACTGCAGACGACCGAACAGGCCGAGGCCGCGCAGGCCGCGCTCGACGGCCGCGACATTTACACGGGCTGCAACACGCTGCACATTCAAATGTCGACGCACAAATCACTCAACGTCCAATGCAACAACGACAAGATGCGCGACTACTTCAATCCGCATCTGCCGTCACACGACCCCGCTGAGAAGGATCACATCCGCGGCATGTTGGGTGACATGCCGCCGCCCCCGCGCCAGGGCTTTAGCCCGGCCCTCAACCCCATTCAAGGTCCCCCCTCACGTGGCCGCGACGGCGGCGGGTTTGGTGGTCCTCCCCCCCACATGCTGGGCGGAGGGGGTCCCCCCCACCATGGGGGGCCACCAGCCCCCTATGGCGCCCCCCAACAAGGGGGTGGCCCGCCACCGTATGGTGCCGCCCCTCCCCACTACGACGACCGGCGCGGAGGGCGTAGCCGCAGTCGAGACCGCCGGTCGCGGTCCCGGGATCGGGGGTTTGGCGGCCCGCCACCGCCGCCGTTTCGGGACGAGTACCGGGGCCCGCCGCGGTCAAGCGTGCTCATTTGCAGCAATTTGGACCCGCACTTTGTGGTACGTCATCTTTGTGTGTCGGCAGCGACTGTGACGCGCAGTACTGTGGTGTAGAAAGTGCAAAGTTTGTTTACGATGTTTGGGTGCTTTGGCGACGTCCTCCGTATCAAAGTCATGTTTCGCAAAAACGACACGGCGCTGGTCCAATTCGTCGATGAAAAACATGTACGTGGGTGTCGTGACGTCATCGTCCGGTGGCTGTGACGCGACTCTAGGCCACATCTGCGCGGGAGCTCATGGACGGCATGGTTCTCTGCAACAAGAAACTGCGCGTCGACTTTTCCAAGCACACGGCGGTCGTCATGCCGCGCCCCGACGCCGACCTCTTTGAAGTTCAAAACACGCGCGACTTTACCAACACACCGTACCATCGCTACCGGAAGCGGTCGCTGGCCGAGGTGTGTCCGCCGTCGACGCTGCTGCACATTTCGGGCATCCCCGTTTCGATGCAGCTGCAGCCGGGCGACACGGTCTCAACTTCGCGCCTCCTCAGCATGTTTGCCGAGTGGGGCGTTGTGAAAAAGTACCATCCGATTGCCAAGCAGCCCAAGATGGTACTCCTCGAAATGGGCACGCTCGAAGAAGCATTTGACGCGATGATCGCACTCGACAACTACACGTTCAACGACGGCCGCATCCGCGTCTCGTTTTCCAAGTCGTATCAGCGCCAATAGTCGAGGACGTGTAAGAGGGCTAGTCGTAATTAGGATCCCGTCTTGATTGCTTGCATTGCACACTTGTGTGCCTCTCGTGGCTGGCATCGATGGGAATTTCGTTCTGACATGGCAACCACTCGAACGTCACAGACATACATTTATTATTCAACAGTCAAATACGAGTGGTCGCATTCAACAGTTGATTGCGAGTGCTTTCAATGGGCATTATGTGACATCGATGATGGACTTGGATATATCGACTCATGGCGGGGCGGGCACAATAGTCTCGCGGGTGCAAGAGAGGCGGGAATTTAAATCCATGTTGGTGGAGCAGGCGAACGGTCTCGACGGACCCGCTTTGGATGGCCATCGTCATGGCAAAGGAGGGAAAGCTTTCGGGTATGACCTTGAGTAGACAAGCAATCATGCGCACGTTGGCGTATGGGATCGCACCGACATCCTGTCGTCGTCGGCAATTGTCGTCGTGGGTCCGCAGCCACCGGACGACGGAAGTATGACCATGAGCAATCGCACTGTCAAATGCACGGTGCGAAAACCCCTCGGACCGATGGGTGTGCAGGAACTTCAAGACGGACAAATGTCCATGTGTGGCAGCACCGTTCATCGCGCCGACAGTGCATCCCTCTGGTCGATGAAAATGCAACCATTGGACAAGTGCCAAATGACCATTGGCAGCAGCGCCGTCCATGGCGTTGGTCGTACAACCCTCGTTGCGGTGGACGTGAAGCCATTGGACAACGTTGAGATGGCCGCGGGATGCTGCATCGTCCATAGCAACGGTCGTACAAGGGACAAGTTTGGAGTGCAAAAATTGCACGACCTCCAAATGGCCACCTGCAGCGGCAATGTGCATGGCTCGTGAGGCTGCATTGCGTCGTGGCGGGGTCATTGTCGATGGATTGGTGCCGAGTGACGATTGTTCTTGGTGCAATAAATACTTTACAACATTCAAATGCCCATTCTTGGCCGCGTCCACCAACGCCTCATTGCCACAAGGGATACACTTGCCTTCCACGAGGTACTGTAGGATGGCTAAATGGCCATTTCCAGCGGCGGCCACGACGACAACTGGATTCATGCTCTCGCGGCGGTTTGCACAAAGCCATTGCACCGTCTCGAAGTGGCCTTCGTGGGCTGCCATGGCGAGCGCTTGCATCGTACAACCTTCGCTTCGATGCAAATCGAGCCATTGGAGAATCGCCAAATGACCATGCTTGGCAGCGTGATCCATGGCATCGGTCGTGCAACCAAATGGCCGGTGGGTGTGCAGCCACTGCAGCACGCCCAGGTGACCATTGGCAGCGGCAACATCCATGGCATGCGTCGGCGTTGTCAAAGGATCCAACAAATGGGCTTCGTACGCACCAAGACGAACCAATGTGTCAAGGTCGCCCACAGCGGCAGTGCTGTCGATGGCCGTTGCGATGGCTTTTGCGTTTTGGCTGGCCAAGAGCCGCTCCAGACGATCCCATTGGTGGCCAATTTTTGCTGCGACATGCCCCATCGCTTTGGGATATGGCTGCGGGAACGTGGTGACAAGAAACTCAACTACGTCCAAATGGCCATGCAACGCCGCTTCGGTCACTGCCGAGAAGGCGCTCCATCGATTCAAACATTGAATCTTGACGCAAAAAAAAATCACATCGAGCTGGCCATAGCGCGCTGCAACGTCGCAGAAAACGCTCTCGACCATGGTCGTGAGGTCAAATCGATCGTGCAAGGCATGCAGAACGTCCATGTTGCCAGCACACGCGGCGTCGCGAAGGATCAACACGCTCATGTGCGGCAGGCAGTCGAGGAGCTTGTGCAGGCGAGAGGACGAGGCAAAGGAAGCATACCACGCGGCCAACGCAGCGTGCAAGGTGGCGTCAACATCAGCGCAGCCAACAACGTTCAAAGGCTTGTCATAGGCCAAGAAGGGTAGCATGTCGTAGAAGATGCCGTCTTGGTACGATTGGATGTTGCGAAGGATGTCTGGCGACGTGAGGACATGTGCGGCCACGGACGACATGATGGTGGAATTGACCAACTGAACAAGAGGACGTTTGAATCTGACGTGCATGTCGTGTGCAGAGTGCGGGTTCCGTTTTGTTGAACTGTCATCCATTAAGTCGATTGCAGCAGAACGGAGGTTCTGCTGCAACATGGACTGAGGGCATTGGCGGCGCGTTTAACATGGCGAACTCTGGCACCATTATTGCCACTGTGTCCTTATTCGAACGTTAACACTTATCGTACATTGTTGGTGTTCCTTTGCTGTGGGCAATATAATGTTGATGTGGCTGAAGCACCAAGAGCGCAAACGCTGCAGATTTCGACTCACGACCAGCACTCACCGCATAAATTATGAAATAGATTACCATTTGTTTATCTGTTCCACGACTGAAATAGAATAAAAGCAAATGGTAAATTCTATTATATTGTCCAACTAATTTGGTATTGTCCCTATATTTAAAAACAAATATGTGGACAATAAAACCGAAACAAACTCGAGTCGCAAGTTTTGTATGTGGCCAATTTCGACCTTGAAGCTCAAATTTTCAAAACGGCAGTGTGGGCATTGATTGCAGTGTTGACAGAAATGTCTAGAAAGGCCATCAACACAGGTATTTTCATCGATATGGTCATCTGAATGGAGCTCATACTTTCTCTCACGCGAAGGCGTTGGAAACTCTGCTCGGAACATGTTCAAATGGTGGCTCGCATGTTGTTTCACAGTTTTGTCATGTGAGTAATTTCATTATGCCAGATGTCCATTCTTGGCACTTCATCACCACTTTGCAGACCAATTGTTTAATCATTCGAGAGCGTCAATGAAGCCAATTTGGCATAAAAACGACGGGGCATTGAGCCAAAACCACTGGAATTGCTTGAATCCTTCACAAGGTCATATATGTATATGGTGAAGACACAACACCTGTGATGAAAGCCGACCTGGACGGCATTCTCTGGATGTCCGTTTGAATTTCTAACAACGTTTATCATTTATCTGTTCATTCCATGGGCATAACAAACTGGCCAATTCTGCCATTTGTGTCCTTGAAGCCAAGACAACGAGCCAAAGAATTTCGACGGGACGGCAATCCATTTCTCCATTGGCACGGAAAACGTAAATGATGTCGCATGCCATTTCAAAAGTATAAAACTTCGACACCATAAATCAACGAAATAATAGTTGAACGCTTGCCCAGTATGCATTAAGACTTCACGGGGCATGTGTATTGTCGGTGTCGTTCGACAAATAGGTTTAGCGGCTCGCTCGCGTACACCTTGCCCTTGGAGACGATTTGAAACCCATGTTCATGCAGGAGGCGCACTGTGTCGAGAAAACCTCCGTCGAGGGCCATCTTGGTGGCATTCCACGGCACCAAATGGGGCAAGGAGTTGAGGAGAAACGACATCATGCGGAGGTTGCCGTAGGGGAGGGAGACTTGAGCTCGCGATTGATTAAAGTCGGACAGTCGATGGGCGCAAAGCCATCGCACAGTAATCACATGACCATTGGCAATGGCGCCTTCGATAGCGCGCTTCGAACACCCTTCATGGCGATTGTGATGCAGGAATTGCACAACATGTAAATGGCTACCGATGGCGGCGCCGTCCATGGCCATTGCCGTGCAACCTTCGTGTCGATGGGCGTGCAAAAACTGGACGACCTCGAGGTGGCCATTCAGGGCTGCGTTGTCCATCGCATTGGTTGTGCATCCCTCCGTTCGATGCTTGTGCAGCCACTGGATGAGCTGCAAATGACCACCCGATGATGCGGAATCCATGGCAAACGTCGTACAGCCATCCGTTCGATTCGCATGCAACCAAAGGACCATTTCCAGATGGCCACCCAAGGCCGCTCGGTCCATGGCTCGATTGGACGCAGCGTAGCCGAGCGAATGAAGGCATTGGACAACCTCTAAATGACCATTGGCAGCAGCAATGTCCATCACTTGCGCAGATGTCGTGTTGGGTACACGCCGTTGGCCAAGATATTGCACCATCGAACAATCGCCAAACTTTGCGGCTGCGACCAAAGCGCGCTCGTCGACGGCCAGGCCAACAGTCTCGACTAAAAACTGGACAATTTCAGCGTGGCCCTGCTCGACAGCTTGTGCAAGTGCTTCGGTCGTCACGAGACCCGCGTAATGGCAATAAAGCCATTGTACCATCTCAAGGTGGCCGGATTTCGCAGCCATGGTCACGGCTTGGGGCGTGCAGCCTTCTGTGCGATGGGTGTGAAGCCATTGGACGACTGCCAAATGACCATTTTTCGCGGCGAAATCCATCGCATTGGTCGTACATCCATGGGGACGATGTACATGCAGCCACTGGACAACGTCCAAGTGTCCATTTTCTGCCGCTCGGTTCATGGCTTGTTTGGCGCCGACGTTGGATTGCATGTCGCTTGGCTTCGTGATCGTGGTCGAACCTGAATCACGGACATGCAGGACTTGCACCGCCTGCAGTTGTCCATTTGCCGCCGCGCTTTCCATTGCCTTGGATATCGCCTTGTCGTTCTGATGGGGCAGGAACAACTCGATAAGATCTTTAGGCCCGGACGACGCAACGAACGCAAACGCCCGCGCGTACGAGTATGGGAAGCGACGAAAGACACATTCGACGACAGGCCACTGGCTATGCAGCGCCGCCTGGTGTAGAACCGAATCGATGCACGCGTCATTGAAACACGTGTCGAGGCAATACTGAATGCACGTGATGTGGCCATGCCGCGCGAGGACGGTGAGAAAGCTGTCGTCGACGGTATCGAGGCCAAACTTGCTGTGCAGTGTCTGGAGGAGAGGGAGACTACCGGTTGTAGCAGCGTGATGCAAAACTATGGGTCGCATGTGCGGGAGAAGACAGAGTAACTTGTCGAGCCTTGTTGTGCTGTACACAAGGAACCACGGGCCCAAGGCGGTGCTTGTGTCAAGTTCTTCGGACACGTGGTCACCGTGTGGAAGGGTAAGAAAGGGGAGCATGTCTTGGTAGACGCCGACTTGGAACGTTTGGATCACATGTAGCACATCTGCTGACGTCAAGCAGGCGTGCGCAGCGCTCGCCATTCTGATCCTGTGGTCGTGTCAGTCGATTTTCTTCGTCTCGCTTCGGATTGGCTATTATGTGACCAATCAGTGATGGTCTCGATCTGTTCAGCCTTGCATGAAAACGCAACCGTCGTGGTCTTCACTCAAATCGTGAAATGATTTTGAGAGCAGCGTTATTGTTGGTTTCTCATGTCCCGCCGCGTTGTCCACGGCGCGCGCGGAGCAATCTTCCGAGCGATTGGTGACATGCAGCCAGGTTAAGACGTCCAAACGTCGGTGGAATGCGACCATGTTTATCCTTTGCGTGGAGGCAACCAATCCGTGCAGTGGTAGCGGTGAAACCTGTGGACAATATTGACATGCCCATGCGCGGCAGCTTGCTCGAACGCGGCATTATGGCTAGTCAGCGTCTGGCAGCGATGCAATGACTATCGCAGTAGCCTCCGTGGCGATGGCAATGCACCCACTGAACTACGTCCAAGTGTCCCTTCTTTGCAGCGAGGTCCAACATACGCAGGGGTTCTGCGCTTCCTTGTGGAGTGGCACTAATTCGAGAACGTGGTGGCCCAGGGCTGCCAAGTGGGCAAATGATTTGGGAAAGCCCTGGGGAAGAGAAAGCGAACAATAGCGACGTGGTTGGGCATAAGTTCTCTGGCGACCTTGGTTTCTCGGCGACACGACAGGACAACGATGGATGTGCCACGCTGAATCCACTTGGGGAAGTGGGACGAACGTTGGCCATCGTAATTTTTCATGTGGAGACTGAAACAACGTGTCTGGGTCAATCGGATTGAACAAAATACAACCAATGAACGCGCGTTGTGGTCGTACACACACATACATGATAGATGCCTTCACCGTAATACCGTGATTCTACTTGCACTTGCCAAACGAAAAGCGGTCGTGCTGCATGTTCCTGAGTTCGACCGTGTCGGATGGACAGAAAAGGGACAGAGAATTGAAGTTTTCTGTGTTGCAACTCCAAGAGACCCATCATTCTTGACAATTCCAGGGAGGAATTCCCTCGTTGAGGGGGCCTTACCCTCAATGACCACAAACGCACGAAAACCAAGAGTAAATGGGTGTCAAACACCAGAAATCTAATAGTAACTCCAAACGTGCTCGTTGCGAGCGACGACAGCTAAAGTGCCCCATCGGAGCGTAGCGGAGGTCGGGCGTAAAATTCTGTGCTGGCACTTGCTTGGCGAGCGGCAGGTAGGCGCTTGCGCCATGCCGCTCCTCCCGGACGAGGCTTGTGGAATACTAGTATCTAACTCACTCCCAATTTGTATATTACTCCGGAGTATAATTTTGAAATGGGTGCTGATATTGTGTCGTATTGGGTGCGTTTGTGGGTTATTGAGGGGTCAGGCCCCATCAACGAGGAATTCCTCCAATTCCAGGAGACAACATTCCACAACCGCAAGCGTGCTTGAGCATTAATTGTTCACAAAACATCTACCCTCTCGACTTCGATCGCGCATTGACGTGGAGAGAATGCCGCGAATTCATATGAACGTGCCTGTCAAAGCATGACGCCATGACCAACTAATCCCCCAGGTGACCTTGAATCTCTGCAATGCGGCAAATCGCCGCATTTGGAGTCAAGTGGCTTTGAAGAAGACTCAAAATCTCGGTTGATTTTTCGGGCAGCCACCACTCTTGTGGCCGATCGGGCATCTGACATCGAACACTGCGGAGCAACCGAATGAAAGCGCAATGATTGGCCAAATATTTAGTTGGCTCATTGAAGTATCATAAATTGGAGACGAAGACGTGGGATTGCAGCTGAAAGTGGACATTTGACGCAGGTGGTGAAACTGTGTCAATGAAACTACGAAAGCCACAACGGTAACTATCATTATCAGCAAGGTCTTCAAAACCACAAACACACAAGGCAACGTCAGTGAACCACCTGGATAAAGAGTTCGCGCGAACACTCAAGTTCGAAACCCTGTTGTTTGGACGAGACATGAGAAGGCAGGACCAATTAATTAACCAGGGAATGAATTTCGCTCGGGCCAATTGGGAGTATGCCACCACATGAGCGATGTAGCATGCTGCTGACTTTGATACTGGACCGACTGGCATTGTGTTGTTATCAAGGCATGTTGGGCTTTATAGATATCTTTGGGAATTTCGCACGTTCTGAAGTTCATTAGCTTTCAATTGTATTCTTCTCGCTGCGAATTCTCACGAGAGAAAGAAAAAGGCGACTTGATGAACGAGGACAAAATTAAACAAAAATTGGCATTTAGTAAAATGTTACACAGTTGGACCTCTCTTCGAGGTACATTGACAGCGATAATGAGCTTCGAGAAATCGAACGAGGGCAGCATTGCTCATGATCCTCGGCTTGAAAACGATTCGGAATCCATTTTCATGTAGCAGTCGAACAGTCTCGAGACACCCACCTTTGACGCCCAAACTGAGGGCATTGAGAGGGAGAAGGTCGGGCATCGTGTTGATAATGAACGACACCATTCGCACGTTGCTATACGGAATCAGATGCTGGGCACTCGCGGGGTCATACACATTTGGTTTATTGGCGAGCAGCCATCGTACACATTCCACTCGGCCTTGGGCGATGGAGGTGTTGAACGCCCGCGCTGAACAGCCCTCTGTTCGATGCTGGTGCAAAAATTTCACAACTTCCAAATGGCCTTCACCCGCGGCAGCATCCATGGCAGACACCGTACAGCCCTCGCTTCGATGGTTGTGCAAAAAAGCCACGATGTCGAAATGGCCATTGGCAGCTGCGTTGTCCATTGCCTTGGTCGTACAGCCTTCAAACCGAGTTTCGTGCAGCCATCGTACAATGTCTAAATGCCCTGCCAATGCGGCGTTGTCCATGGCATCTTTTGAGCAACCTTCCAAACGTTGGGCGTGTAGCCATTCCACGATGGTCCTGTGACCACGCAACGCGGCTAAATCCATCGCCCGGGTCGATGCACCACATGTTCTGTTGGCGTGGAGCCATTTCACAACTGTCAAATGGCCATTTGTGGCAGCTTTATCAATGGCAGGGATGGTTTTCGATATCGAATACGCTTGCGCAAGGTAAGTCATCACGGAAAGGTGACCATTCTCTGCCGCCGCCACAAACATTCGGCCTGCACAATTTGTGTCGGCACGTGACAAGAGATTCTCGACAGCGTATTGAACAACGTCCCGATGTCCATTTCTTGCAGCCCCAACGACACAATCCTCAGCAACGTTCACAGTCGGATTGCGCTTGCGCAACCATCGAACAAGATGAAGATGTCCAAATTCAACTGCCAAAGCAATGGCTCGATTCGAATTGGCTTGGGGTCCAATGGTGTCAAGCCATTGCACAGTGTCAAATTGGCCATTTTGGACAGCCAGTTCCATAGCCTTGGCAATGTTTCCATTGTAACGGTTCAGAGGCAACCACTCGTTCACCCCAGCATACGTGTTGCCTGTTGATCGGTCCACCGCAGCAAACTCTAGATGTCTTGGTAATTGGTTCTGTAAAGTTAGCCATCGTCGAAGGGTCGTGTTGTGTTCGTAGAGGTAGGTCAAAACGTCCAAACGACCCGCAAACGAGGCACTTTCGAAAGCCGCTATCACAGCCTTGTCGTTCTGGTAAGGCAACATGCCCCGGAGGAGCTCCATATGACCCACGGTGGCCACCTGTGCAAACGTCGAATGGACCGAGTGACGAAACAAAGCAAAAAGACGCTCGACAATGTCAAAATGGTGGTGTTTCGCCGCTTCCATCATCACAGAGGGTGCATTGTCGCCGTTCAAACAGTGCTTTGCTGCGAATTCAAGGACGCAAAGTTGCCCATGCTTAGCTGCGAGCTTCAAAAAGCCAGGGTCCACCATGCGGAGGTCGTATCGTTCGTGCAGCATCTGAAGGACGACCAAATTGCCACGCGTCGCAGCGTAGTTTAGCACCAACGACCGCGTATAGGGCATGGTATGCATGAGCTTGTCCAGCCGTGTATTGTGGTGCTCGCTCAACCACTTGGCTAATTGGTCGTACATGTTGGAGGGATCATTGGGTGTGGATGTTGATATTGGTACGTCTGTGTACGATTGGAATGGAATCATGTCAAAGTAGACACCTCGTTGGAAGTCTTGGATCAAGGTCATGATATCTGGCGAGACAAGCGCGTCGAGCACGACAGTTGTCATGGTTGCGCTTGCAGGATGAATGGAATATGCTGATGTGGTTGCAGCGTCGAAGAACGGTGATTGGGATCCCGAAAGCTGAAACGGGTCGAGCGTCAGGATACTTGCTGCGTAAACTTAACAGTCAGTTTTCGCATGCTTGGCCAGATAGAGAAGCATCTCCAGCCGCCTTTCTCGTGGACAGGATGAAAGCCTTTGTGAGACAAGGCACTCGACATGAAGTTGCAGCCTGCCGCTGTCGTTGTGGCCAGCTCGAGAATGGAGAAGTCTCGCCAAGAGAAATACAAACCGCGACAGGTCGAATCTCTAGAAAGTGAAGTACCACTATTCTGGTTGACCAATTCTTTGCCAGAAAGGACATTTTCGAGCAATTTGACAAATGTCGTCCTTCTCGCTTCCTGCATGTCGACTTGCAACGGAACGCCACGTCAATAATCGATGCAGCGAGATTCTCCTTTGTCAAACCATGTCAAGAGGGGCAACCCATCTTGGCATGTATATTAAATCTGTAATCTCCAACTCTAAATCTTTCTGTCCACAACGACACATTTCATGTCGATGAGTCAACTCGCAACCCGATTCGGCCACGTCTTCGCATGGGTTGACCTTTGGTGTGGTTGGTGGTTTGGTGGACTTGAGCTTGATAGTGCCACATGGCGTACGACAATATCCATATACGAAATTCAACTTCATTTTGACATTAACTGATTGTCATTAAACCGAGGTATAATGTTATTTCTTTTGATTGGTCGCCGTTTCGAGGCGCAAAAAATGTCATCCTTTGAAACGTTTACTGGAGACAGCGTGTCGGACTTGGTTTAGTTTGTCTAGTAGCTAGAGACATTTGGGAAGCACCATTGTCTCCGATTCGTTACAAAGGAGACCCAACGGTGATGCAGTCCCCGTCGATGACGTCCTACTTCGTTTAACGATGATCATGGAACTCTTGTCAAGCGAAACTCCTCCTAAACTTCAACGAGTTCCTAGATCCATCGCTGTGGGAAATCAAAAAGGAATCAACGATGCATAACCACAACATTGCACCGGACCGAATATTTTGAAGCGATGCATGCTATGTGTGACGATATCGCGAATCCGACGATTCAGTTCAATATCTACGACCACGCCCACTCGCGAAGGCAAAGTGAAGGAAGTCATAGCGGTTGACATTTTTTCCGTTCTCTTTCACGCAATTAACAACATGTCTCTGTTAGGAGCCCAAAATTCTGATCTCGGTGAATATCTCTTCCCTGGCCTTTTATCGCCTTCGACCATTTTGGTCCCATAATATATATACACCGATAATCGTACCAACACGAGGATCACATCGCTGGTGAGCGCACTGGAGCGGAAGATCGGTAACATATTTAACCGCCCAGATAAAAATTCCTTTGGTTTATGTCGTTTCGCACAGGGTTGTTCGGTCAACCAACACGCCTTATTTTGGATTGCTGTACACTCGCATGGCGTTTTTTAGCTCCGCTCAAATGCGAGCAACATACCCCCATGACAGTGGGGCACGAATATGAACGTGCGATATTTCAGATCGCAAGCACATTGCGGCAGCTCTACGAGATTCCTTTCGTGGTGGTTGATAATTTCCTTCATGTTGTGTTCACTTTGAAAAATCTCAATTCGATTGGTTGGCGAATCGAATGGATGAACAGGAAGGAAATTACATACACAATGTAAGGTAGGAAAAATATGTCCCTCTTCCCAATTGTCGAGCACGGTGAATTCAACACTCAGTCAATGCCACAAAGTGAATGTTTCGGTCGAAAAAATATTTACCCAACGCATGAGCAAACCTTGCTTCATCAGAGTTTGCGAATGTATGGTTTCCAATGCAAAGTCAACGAGTAGGAGCATTTAACGAAACGTTCAAGGTGCGATTGTCCTTGCTTTGCTCGCCGTCGGGATGTGAGCATTAAGATTGAGGAACAATACAAGCGACCTTACTGATTTTCGGTGTGGTTTAATTTAGACTGTGATGGGGAACTTTTCCATACTGTTACGCAATACTCGCTACCAAGTGCACGACCGTGGAGTGGCCGTAGAGACCCGCGACTTGCAATGCTTGGGGTGAGCATCGGTGCCCATAGGTCTGGAGAAGCCAGACAGTATCTGCACATCCAGTTTCGGCGGCTGCATCGATGGCATCTTCAGGAAGACACTCTGGCATTTCTTGGACCAGGAAGGTAATCATGCGCAAGTTGCTGTATGGAATCATAAAACCCATTCGGGATGCGTCATATCGCTCGGTTCGATGCGCTAGTAGCCATCGAACGACTGACACGTGGCCTTGGGCAACGGCGTTCTCCATGGCGCGCGGGGTGCAGCCTTCGCGGCGATGCTGGTGCAGAAAATGCACAATTTTCAAATGTCCTTCTGCCGCCGCCGCGTCTATGGCCGCCGTCGTGCATCCTTCTTGACGGTGGCGGTGTAAATAGTCGACCACTGCCAGATGGCCATTGGCGGCAGCATTGTCCATTGCTTTGGCCGTACAACCTTCATGACGGTTGTCGTCCAACCACATGACGACCTCCAAGTGGCCCATGAGCGCGGCGTTGTCCATCGCCAGCACCGTACAGCCTTCCGATCGATTCACATGGAGCCATTGGACCACGTCTAAATGACCACGCGTGGCCGCTGTGTCCATGGCCTTGGTTGAGACGGTGCCAATATTGTTGTCGTGCAGCCATTGGACGATGTGGAGGTGGCCGGCACCAGCGGCGTCATCGATGACGTGGCATGTTGTGTGGCACCGATGAGCCAAATATGCGACCATGTCCATGTGGCCGAGTTTTGCAGCTTCAACCAAAGCTTGGTCCGTCCAGGGCGCCTGTCTTTGCTCGACTAGAAACGTAACCATTTTGAAATGTCCACCTCGCACTGCGGCCACCAACGTGTCGGCCGTCACGACCACTTTGTGGGTGCACAACCATTGCACCGTACGTAAATGACCATGTTGTGCCGCCTGCGACAGGGCTTTGGCCGTGCAGCCTTGGCTTCGATTGGTGTGCAGCCACTCGAGGATGTGCACATGCCCATTGCGTGCCGCGGCATCCATGGCGAGGGTCGTACAGCCAAACGCCATCGAATGGACATCATGGAGCCACTGCACAACCTCCAAATGGCCATTCTCCGCCGCTTCGTTCATGGCGTTTGTGTTTTGCCGCGGAAAGTCGTCACGCCAGCCCGTCATCTCGTGGAGGTACTTCAAGATCTCGAGGCGCCCCTGCGCTGCTGCCATGTCGATGGCCCTTGTGATCGAATCGATTTGTTGGTGCGGGAAGAAGAGCCGCACGAGGTCCAAGTGACCATGGCCTGCGACGTGCCCAAATGCCAGCGACAGCGACCGCGGGTATTTTGAAAAGAGGAACGCCGCAACATGGACTTGGTTGTGCAATGTGGCTTCCGTGATGACAGCGTGGATGCATCCGCTGCAATCGAGCGTCGCTACAAGGTACTGGACGGCGTCCAGATGGCCTTGTCGAGCTGCCGTGGCCAAGAAATCGCCACCAAATCCACGCAGATCAAAGCTGACGTGGAGGGCTTGGAGCATGGCGACATTGCCGGTGTACGCTGCGTTGGCCAAGACCAACGGACGCATGTGCTTCAAGGTATCGAGGAGGCAAGCGAGACTTCTCGGCCCATCCGGCTGCTTTCGAGTGTAGAACTGATTCAACGCAGCGTCGAGTTTGGAGTGAAAGGCATGATACGCCTCGCTTTGAACGTTCCACGGCACAGTCGAAAAGGCAAGGAAGGGCAACATGGCAAAATTGATACCTGGTTGGTAGACCAGCAAGCAGTCCATGAGGTCTATGGAGCAAAGCACGTGATGCGCGGACATGATGACGGTGCAGCAAATTGTATAATTATGCGATGCCCATCTGCGGCAACCAATACGACCCAACGACGACCGGGTGCAAGTGGATTTGTTGAAACAGATGCGGCTGCTGTGCGTATTCAAAGCTGATTTTCTCGTTTCACAGGCAACTCCGAGTTCCAAGGCTAAATTAATTGCCCCATTCGTATCCGTTGAGGTGCAAATTTACTTCCCAGCTGACCCAATTATCGGCCATAAATAGTCCTGTCGTAAAGTTAAGGAAACAGCGCAAGCCCCTGCGAAACAATTTTGGCACTCCTTTGCACAACTACTCTTTGAAAATATAACTTTCCGATCGCTGTACGCTGTCCCGTTGATCGTTAACGACCGCCGCGCACAGGTCGTGGAATAATTCACCTTTTGACACTTTTGACGTGCGAATGTTCGCAGGCAACAACTCTTCTCGGCTTCTGATTGGCTGAATTGTGTTTCCTGTCTCTTCGCCGACTTCGTTGGCCGCATGTTGGATCGACTTGAGGATGCGATCCACGGTGTTGTGTATGGGTTCTTGTCGGCAAAGGACCTCGTCGCGGTGACCTCTTCCTGCCGCGTGACGCATGCGACCGCCAAGATACATGCCGAAATGGCGTGGAAGCATCTCTTTTTCCTTGACTTTGTCGACACGGCGCTGCGGCCGCCGCGGACATGCACGCTCCAGCGACGGAACGCCTTCTCCGACCTCGATACGGCCACGAGCCCAACAATGAAGCCGCCACCACGCTACCACCACCAACAATTAGTGTCCATGGCCTGGTCGGAGCGGTATCGCCAGGCAATCCACATGCGATCGCAGCTCCGCCGGGACGACGTGGCCTTGGGTATGGAAATGCAGCGGCTTTCGCGTCTACGAAGGACCCGTGACGAGATGCAGGAAGAGGCGGAATCCCCACTGCCGTCCCCGCCGGTGATGGTCAGTGCGTGGCGCCGCTTCTTTGGTCGGCCCGAAATAACGTCACCGAAGGCCGACGATCGCCAGCTGGCACTCCACAACCAAATCACGGCGTGTGCCCACGACATTTTTGGGCGGCGCAAGCAACTTCGCAAGGCCTTTCATGCGATTGTGGGGTTTATATCGTCTGCCACTCTCGAGTGGAGTGACGGGGCCGAGGCACACGTCAACGGTGAAGACGATGACGACGACGTGTCATCAAGCGGGGAATGAGCAACGGTGACTTGCACGTATAAACAAAGGTTGTTTGCCCCGGCACAAAAATTAAAGTGAAATGTCGCCCCGCGGCGTGGCGCTCGAACGATTCCAAATCCAAATAGGGCATGTTTTAGATGTTTTAGGCTGCCCGCGGTAACAACGACGTTGTCTGTCAAGCAGCACACGAAAAATGAAAATAAAATCTCCTCATTGTGCATCTACGCTGCATTCATTGGTCAAATGAAGGAAAGCTCGCACGATAATGTTCACCGTCCAGTCGTTGAGGCTACGCTCAAGGCTTGTTGGAATAGATCGCCGTATGTGAGAGAATGCCTGTCATATATTGACTCACGTTCGATCGGTCTGGCGAGCGAATTCACAGGAGCAAACAGTGACGCAGAATCCATGCATCATTTATAGCATGTTTGTAGTTGTCCGTGTTCCTTTTCATCTCTGCTCGACTTGTTGCTTTGAGTTTTGTCGACTTCGGCTGCCGAGTCACTATTCCTGAACAGAATATCGCATTTGACAAGTACACAGTGTCCTTGCTTCGTGCAGTCAAGTCAATGACGTCATAGAGCACCACAATAAATCCTGAATGAATCGAATTCGACGACGACAAACAATAGTTTTATGCTAGGTTTTATGGCTCTACTGGATGTTGACACTACAAATGCATTTTAAATTACTCCACGAGCGGAATCGAACGGCCAATATATGTCAAATCCGACCCTCTGTGCATGGTGACGACATAAACCTGCCACGTTTTGATGTCTAAGAGATAGAGTCGACCATGCCACTCGAGTGTCACGACGCCATCCAAGACGGCCGAGGCTTTGTCCATATAGTACGTTGGTCCATCGCGCCAAAAATAAAAGTTGTATTTTGCTGCGGCGTGCAGCAGCACCGAAGTCGGTTCAGGACATGGGTTTGCCTTTGGGCACCACTTTGTTCGACACACGTCCAGACAGTAGCTACACACACACGAGAGGATTGCAATTCCAATCAAAGCCAAGGTCCGCTGCGCACTGCCAATGTAGACGCGGCCGCTGTCGCACGTCAATTGAAAATCCACTGCCTCGACGACACACGTGCGGGACAATGCGACTTGGTGTGCGACGGGGGCGGTGAAGGTCCAAATGGCCGTAGCCGTGGAGGCCAGGATGCTTGTGCCGGTCGAATAGTCACCCGTGCGGTGGAGCGTTACAAAGGAAAAGAGGTCGTTGAGGATGTACGTGAGCCACGTGAGTTCGCTGGACGAGAGAAGCAGCGTCCAGGTCGGGCTCACGGTCGATTGAAATCCAACGGCTTGATGCGTGTACTGGATGGTCAATCCTGTCGACGAGAGGAGGGCGATGGCCGTGACGCCGCGGAGGAGCAAGAGCGGTCGTCCGATCCAAACAAGCCCGCCGACGCGGTTCAATTCAAACAAATTGCAACCGTCGACATGTCCACCAAGAACCAAGGCGTAGAGGCTTGTGAGGCAAGCGACAAAGAAAATCATGGCCGTGACGTATTGGATGAACGAACGAATGTAGACAGCCAGATTCACAGGTATTTCCAGCGCATTTACCGAGCCCTCGACGAGGTCGTTGGCGCCCGAGATTAGAGTGAGGGCCCCCACGTCCCCTCGGAACGACACGACTTCGCGCCGACCGTGGACCCAATCCAAGAGATAGAGCCACGAAAAGAGCTCAATGTAGGGTTCGGTCTCGTCAAACACATTCACGTGGGCCAGGACAAAATCATCACATAGCAATGCACTGGACGACTCGTCCCATATTTGGTCGAGCGAGAGAAACTGCATGTACTCGACGTGGAGGTTGTCGCGAACGAGGGTTTTGATTTGATTGGCTTGGGTTTGCAGGCTCCCGAGATGAGTGGGGAGAACATTATTTCCAATGAAGGCCCGCGTTTGGTCGACGTAGTGTTGGCATGCAAGCTGCAAGGGCCTGAGCTGACCATTGTCTGCGATGCGAACGCACGTGAGTTCCGACGAGACATGCCAAGGCGTGAGGGCCACCGCCAGCAGTGCTAGCGTGTCGTCCACCGTGACAATTTCGATTTGCTTGGACGAACAAGCTCCGTCAATCGTGTAGTATTTCATCGAGCTCCACGAATGGACGGTCGCAATGTCACAGAGGACATTGCCCCCGAAGAAGACAATCGACATGGAAGCCCATGCGGCTGGGTACATGTTGACACTATACTCCGCCCCCCACGTCGGAATCGGTGTCAACGTTGTCGACGCCACCGTCGCAAAGGTTTCGGCAGCCTCGGCGAAAAGCTGGCGCAAGGCTCGTGGCGGCTGCACTCGGTGTGCATCAATCGTGCCAAATGGTCCCAGCACGTCGTGGGTCATGACAAGGCCGGGGCCCCATGGCTGGGGTAAATCGAGCAACACAAGGGATGCTATCGTCTCCATCGTGACGTTGAGAAATGCAAAGTTAGCGCTTGAGCGAATCAAGCTCCACGAGTGTTCAGTGATGTTGGCAATGTGGAGGTCGATACCAAAGCCCCAATACAATTTGTAACTTGTTTGCTTGTCGCTGTGCATCATGCCTTTGGAGTGCTTGATCGTGAGTGGATACGTCGCGCCAATGGCGTTTTGCACGGCAATGGTTTCGAGGACGCCAATGGCTTTGAAATTTTGCCATTGGGTCGTGTACTCGGTCACACCATGCGACAGCCAGTAGATCACTTCGTCGGTGTCACTCACTTGTGGTCGAAGCGACGCCAGCCACCCAATGCCCTCGTTGGAGTTTTGCAGCTCTGCAAAAATGGCAGACGAAAGCATGTCGCCCCAGTCAGTCATGAGGCTGTTCCAGTATGCATTTCGCAACAACGTCTCCAAAAATACCGCGCCGTTGTGAGCGTCATCCACACAGCGGTCTTGGCTGGCCTCGGACCGAGCCAATTCCCATGTCTGCTGAAAGTCCACGAAGCAATAGGACGTAAATATCCACAGTGTCTCACTGCCTGACATGCGCCGCAAACCCTCAACAACATGGAGCAGCGTGTTGACTTCGCCTTGAATGGCCGAGGCGTACAGCGGGGAGATCAAAAACTTGCTGGATGCCGTTGTCGTCGTGGCTCCCAACGCCAGTTGGTTGTACTTTGCGTCGTCCAAGCGGACATTTGGCATCGATTGAGTCACGTGGAGATACTTGTTGAACCACTGACAGAGGTACAGTTGCGTCACGGAGCTGTTGAATCCTTCCCAAATGTAGTCGTTGGCGAGGGTGGATTTTGTCAAAATCAAGTACTGGTAGCTGCTCGTGATGGAAAGTGCCATATAGAGCAAACCCACGACGGCAAAAAGTCGACGAGGCACCGAAACGACCCCAACGAGCTTGGGTGGCGTGCCAGCTTTGTGTGTTGCTGCGTCGACCAGCTTGCGGTCGTGGTTGGTGGGGTGGAAAATATATCGTTTCGTTTCTGGTTCCCGCATAATCGGAATCGAGAGCCAGAGCTTGACCCCAAAGAGGACCCTGTTCAGTGGCAAAAAACCCGACATGATGCAACTCATAGCATCGAGTCGAATGTCTTGGCTTTGGTCGTGGACAAGAAATGTCTCGGCAATGCTGCTGAGCCATACATGAGCTGGGGCGGGATTGGCTGGATGCACGACTCCAAGGTGGCAGAGCACGCGCACAACAATGTAGCTCAGGACGACACTTGCGATGCTGATTCCGTAGACGACGTACACGCGAACATGACTTCCGATTTCAACGTGGCCACCGTGGCACTGCAGTTGGTAGCCCAGGAGCACGACTTCACAATGGCGACCAATGGTCGCGTTGGCATAAAAAGGAGCGACAAAAGTCCAGATCGATATAATACACCACGTCGTGGCTGTGCTCATGGGCGTGTAGAGACGAGCATAGGGCCGGGTCACAGGCACACAAATATCGTTGACGACATACGTAAACCATGTTGCCTCCCCTGCTAACACAAGAGTGTACAAGGGGGAATGTGGGACGTAGCGAAAGCGCGAGAGGCCATGTGTGGAATCCAGGGCGACAGAAGCAGTTTGAAGAACAGCGATGGCGGTGCTGGCGCGGAGTAGAATGAGTGGACGACCAATCCAAACAGAGCCCACGATTCGATTGACGAAGAACAGGTTGGTGCTGCAGATGCGAGACGATGAGTGGAGAAGACCCCAAACGAGCATCAATGCCACAACTCCACACGATACCGCGCCCACGTAAAGCGAAATGGCCCAAATATACCGACTGGCCTTGCGAGGCAGTTCAAACGGGTTCGGGCTCACGACAAAGTTGTCGTGTCGAGAAGACATGAGCACAGCGGTGCCAACATCGCCTTCAAACGAATACACTTCTCGGGACCCCATGGCCCAATCAAACAGCGTGGCATACCCAAACAGAGCCCACGAGGTATCATCGGATGGAGGAACCATGGGCTGAGTGAGGGTGGTTCGGGTGCCTTGATCGTCCAAAACCATGAATTGAATCATGCTCACATTCCACGGCGCAACATCCGAGGCTATCCACGAGACCCACTCGTCTAAATCGACGATACGACCGTCGCGAAGTGAGGCTGCAATAGGCCACGCGCGCTCGACCATGTCCATGCATTGGAGCTTCGTAATGGAACACAGTGTGCAGGAAGACGTTGCGTTCATCCCATCCAGCATCGCCAGCAATGCAAAGGCAAGATTCAATGGGTTTAAATCGATCTGGAGGCGGCGTGGCACAGTACAATCGTCGTAATAGCCAAAGGACTCTTGTGGAAACGCATAGGATTGACGATCCACGCACACGGGATTGCCTCCAAAATACAAGTACTGACTGTACTTGGGTGGAATCCAATGAAGCGGAGTAGGGTCCAAGGATGCCGCATCGTCACCCGTGAAGGTATTAGCAAACGATATCATGGCCATGTTGGTGGCATCGGCCATGTGTACTAACGATGGCGGTGGCGGGACCAAATAAATATCTATCGAGCCAAACGGCCCAAGGACACCACGAACGAGGTTCTTTGGGATAGCCGAGTCCCCTTGAACGGTGCTGCTGTAGGACGAGCTGAAATAGTCAAAGATAGTGGTGTCCCAGTTCATCATGTGGGTCCATTTCCGCTGCGGCCCCTGTCGAACCAGACTCCCGTTGAACTGACGCGCCATGACCAAGTCCAAGTGCAGACCAGGGAAGGCATATTTGGTCGTCCAAGAATCACTCCCATATACATCGTCTGAGGAGGCGACCGTAAACGGGATGTTTTTGATTGTCACGAACTGGTCCCATCCAATCGCGTTTGTAATCGTGATAGTTTCTTGGATGCCTTCTTGCTTATTGTTTTGCAGAGGCGTCGTCCAATGCTGCAAGCCATGGCTGGTCCATACGTGAACTTCGGTGTCCACGCTCAGCCATGGCTGTTGCCACGAGCCTAACAAGTCATGTCCTTCATCAAAGCTATCGAGGGCAGCAAAGACTGCCACTTGTATATGGGGAGCAAATTTGGCATTCTGTATGTCGGATGCAGGCACATTGCGGAGCAACCCGTCCAAATACACTGCTGCATTGGCTTGGTAGCTGCGGGAGCACCTATTTTGACGTGCAGTCGAGTGCGCCATTTCAAATCGTCGTTCAAAGTCTACCCAGCAATGCTGCACCATCAACGTCATAACATGCATGTCCAAGGAACTGAGGCGCAGGGCTTGTACAGCGGTGGACAGTGGTAGTGCATCCAAAAGTATCTGGCGGCCATACGACGGACTAAAGGATATGTTGGCGTCAGTATCGGCGTAACTTTTCGCCATGCACGAGTCAAACGCGTCAAGGACGAGAGCCCCCGTATGGTTGGCCGTCAAGTGCACGTTGTAGAGGTCACCAAGGAACGTCTGCATCCCCGTGGTGTTGAAACCAGGCCACCCAAAGTCATTGTCAAGATGCGGGTTTAAGATTCTCAAGTAGAAGATGCTGCACGCAGTCGTGGCCAAGAGGTAGAACATGCCAGCGACCGTGGGCAAGTCCAATTTTCGTTGAGCGACAGCAACTGCACCAGGCAAAGATGACTTGACTGATGTGGCTTCAAAAAGAGGGCTCACAGGAAACGACCCCATGTGCATCTTGGGTCGGCAATGGAACCTGGCGGACGGTGTGCGTGAAACGGTGGTGTAACGGTTGTGGTGTCGAGGTGCAACGTGATCTTTCCACAATAAGGCAGGCTTCGACGATACCGCAACACGCAGTTGGAGTTAACATCTCGTGTTGAGTCGACCGTGGGTGCCCACGTCATCTCGCTATTGACAGTACAGAATATTAATGATGCGCTCATAATACTTCGAAGTATTAGCCACGCACTCAAGTGCGTGGGTACTCCCCCCCACACTTGATACTCTCAAGTACCTCTCACTATTTATTGAAAATCTGCCACAACATATGCCCTCAAAGTACCACTGCAATTGCAATTGCATTTGGAATTGGGTGAGTCCTTTTGGACAATATTAGTGTTAGACTTAATTAGTGTAATATATCCCCTTTGACACTGCGCCAATCGAGCTGCTGGTTCTCGCCATAGCCGAGATATCTCGCTAGCCATGGCTCACAGCCCTCTCTACTATGCCTCTGACGCCGCCATCATGGTCACGACTGGTTCCACCATTGAGGCCATCCCGACACATCGTGGTATGCGCTCTCTCGCTGGCACGACCATGACGACCGTCCTCATGACGACCCACATGAGTGACGAGCTTTGGCATCTCATGGAGGTCATGTTTTCCGGCGACGCGACATGACCACCGTCATGGCCAACCTCTACGACATCCATGCCAATGGCCATGTCGACCTCCCAAGCCT
Source organism: Aphanomyces stellatus (assembly GCA_009835185.1). Taxonomy (NCBI): domain Eukaryota; phylum Oomycota; class Saprolegniomycetes; order Saprolegniales; family Verrucalvaceae; genus Aphanomyces; species Aphanomyces stellatus. The sequence continues at coordinate 2,054 of VJMH01005419.1, read as the reverse complement.
CGGCAACATGCATTGGCAGCATGATTGGAGCCGTTTTGTCGTCTCAGACGGCATGGCGGACGCTGTTGCCCCTACTAACGACGTCGTTGCCAACACCGGCGCTGGTCCAAGCCCGACCGAGGAGGTCAACCACCAGTGCTAAGGTGGTCCTTACAAACATCCTCGAATCTCTATCAAGCTTCTCAATCTCAACGTGCAATCTCAACGGCCTCCGTCTCAATGGTCATCTTATGGCCAGGCGGCTCAAGTCACCTCCAATCTGCGTCCTCTTCCAAGAAACGAAGATGCGCAATCACAAACAACTTGAAATGTTCCACCGCCATCTCGACAATGACGTCCACAGGTCGATGCCAGGCTTCACCACACTAACCCACCTGTCCCAATACGACGTCCCTGGTCGCTACCTGGTGGCAAGGGCGTTATGGGACAACCTGCCCGTGTACACCCACAATGTATACGCACCCGTGGAGTCGGATCTCCGAGGCGCGTTCTTTGAACTGCTGCCTCGGGACTTCGAACCCGAGAGTCTCCATCTCGTCGGGGGCGATTTCAGCATCCCTCTCCACTCCACCCTCGACACGTGCTCACCACACCAACGTCATGGAGGTGGGAAACAAGACTGTGTCGAGTGGCTCACGGCCCTCGGCGCGGTCGATGTGTGGTGCCAGCTGAACCCACGCACGCGCCTCTACAGCGGCCCAACTCGTGCGAACAGATTAGACTACCTGTTCCTCGATCACGTGTTGGTGTCGCAGCTCAATCCCAAAGCCACCTACGACAAGAACAACTTTGGGGGAGACCATCTCACCTTTTTTCAGTCCAGGATCCCGGCGCCGACGACAAAGCCATACTGGCGGCTCCCACGTGAACACTTACTGGACCCAAACATCCGATCGGCCATCACGATGGAGGCCACGTCGCTCCTTGCGAGCATGCGAGATGGCCAAGACCTCAACCACGGCGCTATGTGGTATGGCTGGCTTAAACGCATGAAAGCCAAGCTAATCCACTGCCATCGGCTGCACACCCAGGCTGCCTCAAACCAACTACAAACCTTGCAGCTGCGCTTGGCGGCAGCGAAGCGTGCTCTCGAATGGCACGGCGACAATGCCCAAGCTGCTGGCGAGGTTACCGCTGCTCAGCTGGCCCTCGATTCGGCCAAAGCCGAGCATAGCCAGCACGCATTGGATCGTCAATTTGACTTCCATGCAAACACGAACGAGCGTGGCACTTCGCATTTCTTCCGGAAACCTCTCGGAACCAAGGTACCCATCAACCGCGTCATGGTCAATGGTGCCGAGGTCACCGAAGAGCCCACAGTGCAGGCCACCATCACGGCGCACTGGCGGTCAATCATGACGACTACTACTGATGCTGAACCAGTAGACCCCATTCGACGTCGGGCGGTTCTCGAGACTCTCACAGAGCGGCTCGACCAGTTCGACAGTGAGAGTCTCGATGTGGCCATCACCGCAGCTGAGCTGTGTGATGCCATGAAAACCATGAACCCCGCCAAGTCGCCAGGCCCAGACGGCTGGTCTGCGGGGTTCTTTCAGGTGGCCCCTGAGATTTTCTCGGAGCTGCTGCTGCTGGTCTTCAACTACCAGCTCCATCACCATGGCCGACTGCTACCACACCAACGGCGCAGTGCTATCACGCTGTTGCACAAGGGTGGTGACAGTTACTGTATTTATTTGGGACATTCTTTCGAAGAAAACTCGTCCTTTGAGCAAAGTCCAAGCGAAAATATACCTCTTTCACGACATGGCTGTGCTATAAATGATTCAATTGTGTTCTCTACATTGAAATGGTCAAACGCCACCCAGCGGCCACTCCAGCCGACGTGGCCGTCGCTCAGAAAGCTCTCGAATTGGCGAAAACAGAACAGCTCGTGATCGCCAATTCGACTTCCACGCCAACTCGAATGAAAAGGGAACGTCCCATTCTTTCGGCGACCCCTTGGCACAAAGCGATTTATCGTCGAAAATGATCCATAACACCAGGTATAGACAAAGTCTTTCGCGGGGTACTGCTCTGAAAATCACCATCTACAC
>VJMH01005417.1:0-18357 GCA_009835185.1 Aphanomyces stellatus | reverse complement strand
GTATTGAGTGGTTGTTGCGAAACAAACATTTGATAAATATTGCATGGAAGCACAGTAGACACTTGACGAAGAGTGCTGAAAGTTTACCATCTCACGCTTGTCGTTTTAGCATTGAAGAAAACACCACAGGCATGTTCTGGGGGTGCATGAATTCTCAAAATGCACCACCGCGATAGAGTGAATGTATGGATTGTTGGTTTGTATGCTGAATTTGCCAGTCAAAATCAGAACTGTAATGTTTCATTTTCATATCGAAGGATTTTGGAGGGAGTTCAGATGCACGACATGAAAATGATCTTCCATTTTTCTTTGCGTTCCATTGGATGTGTCCCATTTGACGAACAAATACACATCCAATCCGCTACAATAATGAAATATTGATAAGTTGCACTATCGGAGGTTAATATGCACTGAATTTGATTGGTTGAAACACCTACAGTCTCTGCAAATACAAGCATTGACTTCTTTCACTTCATTGCCATGGCGAATGCACAAATTTTGTGCTCAAAATTTTTCCGGACACACGAAACGCAGGGATGAATGTGAATGGTTGCATGACACCTCAAACACACGATTTAGAATAGGTGAAACTGTTCCGACACACACAGGAAGTGATAAAAAATACTCGGAGTATAGTGCACTGTAGTTTAGGCGCTCTGGGAATATGCAACAGTTTCGCCGTGCACTTAAGCAATGATTTTTTCAATACTGATATAGTTTTCGCCAAAAACTGTTGCGTTGACCAACTTAGTTCTAGAAGTATTTGTAAATGAACATCATCCAGAAAATCAAACATAACATTGGGGCAAGGTACGGAATCAAGGGCAACAGTGTGCTTGAAGAGTTATTTCGCTAAAATCCATTCAATATGAAACTATGCATTTTCACCGCAAAATGCACACGACGCTCCTTCACGTAGGAAATTATACGACACATACGAACGCACCCTAAGAATCAAGTGGGTAGCAGAAGGAACTTAGTCGTCGCCGTCAAATTTTCTATGGCTTGGACGAAAAGGGGATATTTCACACGCGCCCGTCCCACTCTCCTAACGATACATACAACCACCACCACGTACCATTTTCAAAATTACACCATGCAAAGTCAATACTCCTGGAGTCCCGTGGTAGCCACTGAGACCACACCCCGCTTGCGAAAGACTCCAGTGTGTTCCTTCCCTGGTTGCCCAAACAAAGTGTACGCCCGGCAACACTGCGTCAAACACGGTGGCCGCGCCACCTGCCAAGCCCCAGATTGCCCCCGCAACGCCCGTCGCTTTGGCTTCTGCTGGCTGCACGACACGTCCAAAGGCCCGCGAACCCAGTGTAAAATGGACGGCTGTGAGAAGGCGGCCCACAAGCACCGGCTCTGTGCGCGCCATGGTGGGGCCCAGAAATGCAAAGTGTCTGGCTGTGAAGCATACGCTCGAAGCAAGGGTGTATGTCAAAAGCATCTGCGTGAGACAGAGGGAGAAGACGAGATGAGCCTCGACATGACATTGGATGACATTCAAGTATTCAAATATTTCATGGGCGCCATCGACATCGCTTCCGATGGCTCGCCCTCGGAACAAAATTCCGTCTTACTAAACGGCATAAACATTTAAACCTATTTGACTCTTCTTGTTGGGAAACTTAATTTGGTTTCACCAAATATGCATTTGGACATGCAGTGGGGATTGAAGCTCATCTGACTGTCGGATTTCCACAAAAGCCATGCCGACTTGCATCCGTTACAACAAAGATGCATTTGGATTTTGTGTGCGTTTTCGGGACATTGGAATCGAGGAGACATTTTATATCAATCAAGGTGGGTTGTTCTCCGAGTTACGACGAACTGTTGATGAGCTCGATTCAAGTTGGATTTCCACAGACATGACACTGACGCCAAAGGGATTTTGAACATGTTTGATTGGCTACGTTCCGTTTCGACGAACAAATACACAGCCAATGAAACGTTACAGTACTGATTTTGACTGGCAAATTCAGCATACAAACCAACAATCCATACATTCACTCTATCGCGGTGGTGCATTTTGAGAATTCATGCACCCCCAGAACATGCCTGTGGTGTTTTCTTCAAAGCTAAAACGACAAGCGTGAGATGGTAAACTTTCAGCACTCTTCGTCAAGTGTCTACTGTGCTTCCATGCAATATTTATCAAATGTTTGTTTCGCAACAACCACTCAATACTAGTATAATTCTTCATCTCTTGCATTTGATTTTTAACTCGATTGAAAGCAAATCCAAAATGAATTTCCCCAAATAATCTTTTGTATTTTTTGGAATATATTGTAAAATGAACAATATCCCGACGCCATAAAAGTTTCAAGGAATGCTGTGTTTGTCATGTGAGTGTCATGTGAGGACTCCGAAAACGCACAATAGAATTACGATGAGTTGACATTTCTGCAAGGTGTGCCTCGAGCTTCGATGTTGCTACGAATATACTGGATATTTCCTTTTGTCGAAGTTGGAAATTGGATAGAACTGAAGCAAGTCAGTCTTGACTGGTAGAGTAGTACTTCTAAAGATGGACAAATTCTGTTTGCTAACATCCTGATAATGGGCACAATTAAATTTACTCGACCAATCAAACCGTTTTCATCATTTTTAATTATTTTTCAGCCTGTCAAAACGATGCACGCGATCAGAAAAACATGACGCGATGGCACGTCAAGGTTTTAAAAAAGATTTGGAACTGGATCCAGCAGTTCGAAAACGCAGGTTTGAACCATTTTAGCGTTGCTGGTAACACTGTGATTGAAGAATACTCCAACCGTGGGGCCAAAGAAAGCGAAGAGATGGTGGCAGGCACAAAATACCCAGAAAGCCTCCGTTCCCCCTCAGTCGAATATAACGTTACCCACAAGTGCAAAAGAGGTAATCATTTGAATGGAAGTCATTTTGCACGGCTTGGATTGCAGTTTGTAAAATTCTATTTAAATGAGGTACATCGTCGTTGTTTTGCGTCGTTGGTACTTTAATTTGACCCCTCTCGAAAATGTCGATGTCTCGTTTTTGTTTTCGTTTTCTTGATTCGACGGTCGTGACGCTTCGACTTGGTACGACATCTGAAAAACACGCGGTTTCGTAAAATGCAAAGAGATGGCGTTGTATCGCATAGTACCACTCTGAGGCTAGCCACTGGCAAACCCTCAATCCAAATTCCACCTCAACCATGCAGCAACCCAGCAAATCCCCCGTCGAGTCCTCGACCGCCCTGCCGCCAGTCGCGTGCCCCCGCCGATTTCCCTCAATGTGCGTCATCCCTGGCTGCCTCAACCAAGTGTACGCCCACAACCGATGCACCAAGCACGGGGGTCGCCCCCGCTGCCAAATTGACGGCTGCAATAGCAACGCGCGTCGTTTTGGCGTCTGCTGGCGCCATGACATCTTCAAGGGACCGCGGGCCAAATGCAAATGGCTTGGCTGTGACAAAGCCGCGCACAAGAACCACCTCTGCGCTCGCCACGGCGGGGCCCAGTATTGCCTCGTGCAGCATTGCACGTCGTATGCGCGCAGCCGGGGCGTGTGCAAGCGCCACTTGGTGCAGCCAGAGACCAGCTTCGGAGTTGACCCCATCGCGCTGGAAAAAGGAAAAGTGACTTTGGACGTCGAGGATATCCATGTGCTTTCGTATTTCCTAGACGTTCCATTGGATGTTGCTCGGGTGGCCGAAATGTGCTAAGCACACCATCGCGGGCTCTATTTAATACTAGTATATGCATTTCCAATGTGTATGGTGAAAGACTTGGACTCGAGTTGTCCAATTTGGCGAAAGTGTAGGTGGTCGGTACTCCATCGACCCTCCTGCATTTGTTGAACGCGACAATGGTATCTGATGGGGCAAAGTGCACACTCGAATGACCCACCGCAAACGTCGTCCACGACCCGACCGCGCCAATGTTGAGGGCATAAAATGGGCCAATCCGATTGGTGTTTGCCCTAAAGATCCATCACCAACTTTGTGCGACATCTTCACCAGATCTCTCACCAGATCTTTGACAAAGGTTGTTGGACGAAGTGGTCTAAATCCATCAGGACCGCGCTAGGCCACGCCAGGTCGGTGGTCTGTCCGGTGCATTGTGCACCTCGTTGTCACGATCAGTGAGTGGTCGTTTCACCGCTGGATCCAAGGAATAACCTATTCCCACGATATACAGTGGTTGGACCATTAGTTGAAAAACATTAAGAAATAGAAAACCACCATGATCTCATGCATCATCACTACTAGTATGGAGGACAAGTTGTCCTAATTTTAGTCCCCCTCTGTCGAAACTGTACTCTCCCTCCCGGCCCAGTAGTGCCTTGCTGTCCGAGTCAAATAAATCCGTCTGCAATATTCAAAAGAACAAACACAAGACGACTTGCCCGCCAGCGTGCCGACAGTTCGTCAAATCAAGTGAAGGCTACAGACTGCAAAAATTACAGTTGGATGTGTTGCTGTGCGTACCAACAACCCAGCAGCCAGTCGCGTGTCTCGCCAATGGGACATACGGTTTGGGGCAAACGCGTGGTTCGTAGGCGACTGCGACGAAGCCGTTTGGACATCAAGACTTGCTTCACAACGAAACTGGCGGGATGCCACCACGTCCCGGTGCCACATCGTCCTCGAGTGCACCTGCGTCCCCACCACCACCGCAACGCCACCAGCGCAAGCCGCGCCTCTGCTCCGAACGAGGCTGCCTAAGTCAAGCCTACGCCCGCGCCCGCTGCGTCAAGCATGGCGGCCGCGCGCCGTGTAGCGAGCCTGGCTGCGACCGCAATGCCCGGCGCTTTGGCTGGTGCTGGCAGCACGACCCTGACAAACTCCCGCGCGTCGTGTGCACGTGGGCGGGTGGGTGTGCCAAGATTGCCCACAAAGATCGATTGTGCGCGCGGCATGGCGGCGCCCAGCACTGTCGCATGGCCACGTGCAACGCGTATGCGCGGAAACAAGGCATGTGCCAACTCCACCACAAGCAAAGCCAGGACGAGCCAAGAGAGGGGAACGAGGAGCGAGTCGAGCCAGGTGCGTCACGTGGTGCAAGGGATGACACGCGTGATGCCGCCGCCCTCGATGACATGGAGTTCCTCGCACTCTTGTTCTTGGAGCCCAATAAACCCAAACCCGACGACAAGGCCACCAAGACATGCACATGACAGCGTTGTCGGAGAGTTTGTAAAGTACTTTGACAAATCGATTGAGAAACGACGAGGTCCCCCCAACACGAACGTTTTGATTTCTTTGTTGTGGCGCCCGATCCTCTTGAATAAAAATGTAATATTGCCCAATCAAAGTGCTCCAAGTTGATGGACTTGGGCAACACAACCAGACGACAGAACACACACATTCCACATTTACACACATTCAGCAGCCAGTGTCACGTATTTTTGCGTTGCGAGCTTGCCGAGCAAAACAAACAAGCCCATGAAAATGAGGTGTCCTAGGCCGACTCCCCTCAGCACCAAATCCCACGCCTACGCCCAGCTTTTATTCACTGTATAAACGCCAACCGAAGGCGCCTTTCCCCCTTTCGTTAACGAGGCACCCCCATGGCTTTGCGTGTTCAAACGTGAGGTGGCAACGAGGGTTGAGTGTGTGGCTGTGACGCCACGTGATCAAGTTCAACTTGAGGCTTTTAACTTGCTGCCACTCTCCAGCGGTCCACGTCATGTTGAAGAACATTTGGCCCAAGAGGACGACGACGACGCTGGTGTTTGATTTCGACTGAGAACGTTTCTTTTTTGGAAGCAAGATTTACCAAGTGGGTCATGTGATTGGTGGCATCCCAACAGGATGCCAAGGGGCATCAAGACAACCGAGAGGCTCCTTCTCCACTGTGTCAAGGACAACCTCCTTTGCTCGAGCAGGACTATTGTGGGCGTCCCACAACCCCCAAACCCCGAAACCACTAACCCCCTCCCGCGCGACTCGTCGCAAAGACACCTCGCCCACTCTCGCACGCGCATCGCGTCGACGTGCAAAAAGAAAGGAGGTTCCGAATCCAAGCGCCGTTTCGAAGTGCAACCCGACCCGCGCCTCGACACTCTCGGCCAATCAAAAGCTCGGATTTTATATCCGCGGGCGATCCTTCAACTTTGCGCTTTCTCGCATGTTGGGGCCATTTCCCATCTCTCACCATGCGGGTCATTTGCTCATCTCCCGTGGCGCCGCATTGGGGCCCGTCGCCGCGCGCCATCTCTAGTCCAGGGCTCCGCACCTACGTCGTCTTGCACAAGGCGCACGCTGCGTCGTCGTCGTCATCGTCGTCATCAACGGCCTCGTTGTCCGACGACAGCGACGACAATGACGACCCAAACGGCGTCACCATGTACGCGTCCTACGCTTCCATCCTGACCCACACGCCCGTTCAATGGCATCTTCTCGCACGTGCTTCGCCATCCGTCTCTCCCTGTCGCCGCCATCGCCGCCGCCGCGCCGCCAGCTGGAGCTCCTTGGACGCGGCCATCGACGTCGTCGGCCAAGGCTTCACGGCGTGGCAACTCGTGCTCGAGTTTGCCGACGCAACGACGTTGACGCAGTGCGCGGCCGTGTCCAAGCACTTGTTGGAACTCGCGTCGACGCCGTACCTCTGGCTCCAAGCGTACCATGCGTCGTGGCGCCATCGCCGCCGTCTCCCCGCCGCGTTTGCGCAGCTGCCGTACCGCGGCCTCGTTGCGCTCGTGCAAGGCCGCGCCACGAAGCTCGACGCGACGACGACGCTGGCAGCGGCGTTTTCGACCCGCGCCGCCGTCGACGTCATCCTCCCTGCGGGCCTCGTCCGCGTCATCAACAACTCGGTCCTGCGCACGTTTGCCCGCGGCGCCGTCGAATCGATCCGCGCGCGCGCGCCGCTGCCGCCGCTCTCGGCTGCGACGGCCTTGAATATGGGTCACCTCGCGTATTTCGAAGTGGGGTTGCCGGGCGGTGCGAGTGTCGGGGTCGCCGCGATCGACAGCCCGGATTTTGGCTTTGCCAAGGAAGCGACCGTCGGCATGCGTGGCGTGAGTGTCGGATACCACGCCACGGACGGCGCCGTCTATGTCCACACGGGCCAAGTGGACGAGGTTGACGAAGCGGGTGTCGCCGGGGGACGCCGGGTCATGGACGCGCCGCGGTGGGGCGGCGCGGACCACGTCGACGTCGTCGGATGCGGCATCTACCCGGCCATGCAGTCGGTCTTCTTCACTCTCAATGGCCACCTCGTTGGGTCGGTCGTCGTCGATCTCCCAACATGGAAGACCCTCGCGCCAGCCGTCTCACTTGAAGGTTTCGGCGACGTCTGTGTGTTCAACCTCGGCCACGCTCCGTTTGAGTTTGACGTCGAAGAGTACTGTCTCCATGTGTCGTCGTCGTCTATGTAATTATCTGTTGAATGTACAGCCACCGTGTCTCCATGTTGATCTAGCGTCGATTCATGAAGAAGATTCTCTCTCCCAAGCTTATATCCTCTTAAGTGCGACTTTACTCCCACCGAAACGACGAGATTCAAAATCCGTACTTAAAAGAACTGCACGGACCACGCGCCATTCCTTGACGATGCAGTTTGCAGCGGCGCTCAATCGATCTGGCGGCGGCGGCGGCCGTGGAGGCGGGTACGCGCATGTCGGCAGTGGGATCACATCCTTTGGTTCGATCACGGCACTCCCCATCAAAGGCAAGAAGCTGACCAAGAGTCAGCGAAAAGCGGCTGCCGCGGCGGCCAAACAAGCGTCCATGCCGCGGCAGGTGATCCAATGGGTTGAAGAATGTCTCGGCGACCATGTCTGGGAACTCGTCTTCGACTACCTCGACGTCTCCTCTCTCTGTCAAAGCAAACTCGTCTGCCGGCACTTTTGCCGCCTTGGCCAACTCCCGCTGCCGTGGATGCACATCTACGCCGCGAAATGGTGTCTGTCGCATCCTCCTCTCGTCGATGCCTACCGTCAATGTACATGGATCCAGCTCTGGTGCATGCACATCCACCGCACCACCATCGACGTCCCGCTCTCAACGCGCGCCGCCGTGTCCAAAGACCCTGCGTCCTCGCTCGTCGCCATAGTCAACAATTCCATGCTGCGTAGTCTCGTCCACACAGCCGTCGAGTCGATTCGATCGCTTCAGCCTCTTCCGTCCATCCCGTGCGCCGCCGCCCTTGGCCGCCACGTCGTCTACTTTGAAGTGGCGGCGGCCGCCTATATCAGCGCCGGGTTTGTCGAATTGCCCCAGGGTGGCAAATGCGCCTATGGGTTTGGATCGGACTTGCATGTGGGATGGCATACGCGTTCCTTTGGCTACCACAGCCACGGCGGCATTGGCGCGTCCGCGGTGCTTTACCACACGGGCGACGAGCGACTCACAGCGGCCGTGGGTGGCAACGAGGACAATCATGGTCGATTCGAGATTGAGGACGACGTGATCGGGTGCGGCTACGACCACGACCACAGCCGAATGTTCTTTACGCGCAACGGAACGTTCCTCGGACCCGTTCCCGCCAAAATCCCGCAGGTGGCCTTTGCCGCCGCCATTTCAATCAATGACCTCGACGCCGTCGTGCGGATCAATTGGGGCCAAGCGCCGTTTGCTTATGCCATCGAAACCCACGTCGCCCACTTGGCCCCGGCCATCTACGACGGATGATTGCGTCAACACAACGCAGGCAGCCACAAGATGACGTCACCATGGCCGAGTGGCAGTCGGTCGATCCTCGGCGCGAAGTGTAACGCGAATACGCAAAAACACGTCATTCTTTCTTTGCCTGTCGAGAAAATGGAATTGAAGCTCACCTCCATGTGTCAGTGTATGCTCGCAACAGCTGACCCGCGTCGCAACACAATGGACTTCGTGGGGACCCAGCCTCCCCCGCTTTTGACTGTGTTACTCTTGCCAGCAACGCTGGGCAACGCAATTTTGTCTTGGAGAGGGTATATAATAAAATATTTCTACGCTTCGATGGCAAGCGCTTCGAGTTGAACGCTTCGTCGGCCGGAAAAGGCCGAGTCGAGCATCTCGTCTTCGTCGACCAAGAACGACGGCGTCGAGTCACAGACGTAGCTGAAGCGGCCAAATTCGCCGCTCGCGTCGGGGTTGGTGATCGGGTTTGGCTTGGGTTTGCCCAGCGTTTCCATGGGTTTCCACCCGAAAAAGCTAAAGATGGACGACGACGGCGCTGGCGTCTTGCTCATGACAATGCGACCCAAATCGACCGTCGTGCGGCGCGTCAGGTCCTTGGTCGTGTCGGGCTTCCACGGCGGCGTGATCTTCTTCTTCAAGACCTGGTCCCATGCAATGCCTTTGAAAAACGGGTGCGTCAAAATGTCACTCGCGTGGTGTGCGCCTACACATGTCCATAAGCACCCAAAACCTCGTCTTAAAGACGCACCCAATCGCTTGTTCGGGTCCTTTTCCAACAACCCGACAATCAATGACTTGGCATCGTGGGCAATGGGAATCCGCCCGGGAAACTTGACCGGGTCCTTGTCGATCAAGCGGTACAAAACCGACACGTTCGGGTGGTGGAACGGCCGGCGCGCAAACATCATCTCGTAAATCAAGATGCCGAGGCACCACCAGTCGACGGCCTTGCCGTACTCGCGGCTGCGCTTGGGCTTGAGCAGCTCGGGCGCCGTGTACGCGGGCGAACCCGCCATCGTGCGCGCGCCTTCGAGCGACCGGACGTTCGTCTTGCTCAGCCCAAAGTCCACGAGCGCAATGTTGCCGTCCTTGTCGAGCATGATATTGTCGGGCTTGAGGTCGCGGTAGACAATGTCGCATGCGTGGAGGTGGCAGAGCGCCAGTACGAGCTGCGCCGCGTAAAATTTGATGCGCGGGAGGTCGATGGGGAGCTTGATGCGCTGGTCGCCGTCTTCCGAGAATTTGTTCATGTGCGTGTAGAGCGACCCGCCGGGGTAGTACTCCATCCCGAGGAAGACACGCGATTGACTCTGAAATGAAAACCTGTACGTAGTCGTGAGCGGAATCGAACAAAGCGAGCAGAACGGAAAACAGAAGGACGGACCGGAGGGGCGCAATGAACGGATGGTAGACGTCGCGGAGGATACGCATTTCCGTGCGCGTGCGGACCTTGTCGTAGCTCGACATGGAGCTCTTGTCGAGGATCTTGATGGCAAAGATTTCGCCCGTCGTCTTGCGCTCCGACAAGACCACCTAGACCAAGTTCAGAACGGTCGCGGAACGGTCGCGCCATACCGTGCCAAACGTGCCTTGGCCCAACACCTTCTTGACTGTAAAGTGCTGCATCGAGAGCGAGAGCACGCGCTTCGAAGCCGTGGCCTTCAAGTTGGACTTGAGCCGGGCCATGCGCTCCTCGGCGTCCGTCGAATGAAACGCCGCGGGGTCGACTTCCATGTAGAGCTTCATGGCGAGGACGCGGCCGCCGGGCGAAAGCGTCACTTCGTCCTTCCACTCGCACGGGTACATCTTCTTGGTGCTCTTGTTCGTGACGCCGCCCGAGCCCGTGACAACGACAACGTTCGGGCGCGAGCTGAGCGTGACGCGCTGGACATGCATCTCCGAGAACGACACGACCTGGCTCAGCGAAAACAAAAAGTCGACAAGGCCCTCGCGGCCATAGTAGACGGCCGACGGGAGCGCCGGGATCGCAAAGTGGATGCTCACGACAATGTCGAGCGAGCAGAGCGGGAAGAGCGCGACGAGTTCGTTGCAGCACGCCGTCGGGTCCTGCATTTTGGCTTCATACCGCGTGATCACGGTCGTCCAAATGTTGTAAAAGTGGGTCGCCGTGCTCACGTTCCGGTTCTTCCATTCGACCGACGAGCGGATCGACGGCGCGTGGGACATGCCGCTGAAGCTCGGCGCGTGGCTCATCGAGAGGCGACTGTGCGCGTAGTTGCCGACCGAGTGGCGCACGGCCGAGGCCGTCGACGTCGCGGCCGCCGCGGCGCTGTTCATGTGACCGTTGAAGCTCAAGCTCAAGTGCTGGTTCGTGTTGTTCGACATCGAGAGGTTGTGGAACGACGTGTGGAGGTGGCGGTCGGTTGACATGGTCGCGCCTTCGAGGATCATGTCGGGCAGTTGCGCCGACGCGGCCAACGTCGATTGGTAGTATTCGAGCTGGACGGACTTTTGGATCATGCGGATCCACAGTTCCGTTTCGATCGGGGTCTTCGTGTACATCGAGAACACTTTGTCGATAGTGGTCGTGACGATGAAGCCGTTGCTGCGCGACGGATCCTTCTTTGCGCCCGTCACGGTCACACGGCCCTTGAATTTTTCGAAATCCGCCATCGCATGTTCCTTGGACGCGTAGTACGTAAAGCACGTGCCCGAGAGGATACCGTAGCGGTTGCGCCAGTTTCGCACGACATGGCCTTGCTTCCAGACGTACCCTTCCCAGTCCGTCTCGAAGAGATCTTCGAACGGATGGATCGCGAGACTGATGCTTTCCGTGCCCATGCCGTCGAGTTCACTCGTGCTGACGCGGGACGCCGCCATCATTTGGCTGGTGCTCATGCGCGTGGTAGACGTGTTGCCTACCATGATTGCGTGTGTGGGGAGGGGAGTGGGAAGAAGCAAGAGTGCGGGGGCTGCTTTGGCGTCGTCCTCCTTCCAAGACGCGCTCTATAGCGTGTATAGGTCGGGCACAAAACCACTGTGAAGAAACTTTTGGAGAAAGGTTCAGCGCTTGGTTAGATTTAATTATACTCATTATATTTGATATTTGTATGTAACATTCCGAGATTCATATTTAAATGTCGAACCAGGCTTAAAACCTTTGATATCAAATAAGCGGCCGTCTCATATGTTCTCAGAGGTTTTTCAACCGTTTCTTTTGCCGGCTGGCACCGTGAGGCCGTCGCATGGATCCTGCAGGAAGACGATGTTGGCAGTGAGTGTCTTTTGGGGGTTTCTACTCCAGACGGACACGGCGGCGGCATCAGCGACAAGGACATGAAGGGGAGCGCACGGCATCGCGATGAAGAGCATTCTCGGACGGAGATGATAGGCACGGCGGCAAGCCAGGAGACGAGGAGGAATCCGTGCGAAATGTGTGTTCAGACCGCATTGTGAAACGATGACATCCGCTGTTTCAGAGAGAGGGTGCGACCCGCAAGCCCTCTTGATAATGAACGAGGTGGGGGATCGCTCCATGCCCCGCACGCTGCGGACACGGCAGTGATGGCGCGGCGTTCGGCACCGCCGCGGCTCCGACCCGGCAAAATGGTGTACTGTGTGTGCTGGGTTATCCCACATGGAACTGGGAATACAATGCACACGTGTGGGTTTCATATGACATTTTGTATACACCACGCGGATTTCACCTCAATTACACACAGGAATTCCACACACGCAGCATGAACAACAGCACAACACGGCGTCTGCAGTTGGCGTCTGCGGCCAGCGGATGTCGAGGGGCGCGCAACAATGACACGGTCCTGCGCTGGACTTGATATCCCCATGCTTCCTCAAGACACAATCTGCATATCAGTTTTGCTGGTCTACACATTTGTGGGGACAGAGGCGGTCCGGCCACTTGCTCGGTCTTTGTGGCCAGATCTTGTCGATCCACCTTTTGGAGGTGCAAGATCGACACCATGTTCCTTGGGGTTCCTCGCATACCGACACCAGCAAAATTTAAACACAAAACTTGTATTTGCACTGAGTGTACAGTGTCGATGTCGTCTAGTGGTTAGGACGCAAGCTTCACACGCTTGAGATCGGGGGTTCGATCCCCCCCATCGACACTTCTTTTTCTTCCTTTTTGCTCATTTATCCTCAATTGGTGATGGAGTGTTTGATGCGAGGCAGCCCACCACCGCCTTTGACAAGGCGGCTGAAAATGCTGCATTTTGTCGGTGCAGGTGATGCTCATGCGGAAAGCCGCGTCCGTGAACTAGCGCCGCCACCAACACTGCATCGTTGAAATTGTGAAATGTGTCGAATCCACTCTGATAATGCATAACATAATATCAATTGATAGAGGTTTTACGGCCAAGCGGATATCCATCAGCACAAGCAGAGGATGCGGTGGAAGAAACTCGTCGTGCGCGACTTGCCACATGACGTGACCGTCGAAGAAGCGCTCGGCGTGTGCGGGTTCCCCGTGACATATACGGAGTCGGTCCTAAGAACACCCATCTTCCCCCAAACGTTCTTCCGATGGGAAGGCGGCAAGCCCGCCAAGAACGGCCGCGCCGTCGTGCCGTCCCGTCTCCATCTGCAGTTCCGCAAAGACCCGGATCAGCTCGAGGAGACGCTGAGTGCGCTCCATGGCAAAGAAGTCACGCTTGCCAATGGGTCGACCATAACGCTCTCGGTGCACATCGCACCCAACCAGAAGCTGCCACGCGAGAAGCGCCGCCGAGACAACAAGATCAACACGATTGCGCGCGACCCTGACTTCGTGGCGTTCCTCGAAGACTTGAACGACGCCGAAAAGAAAGCGCCACCGGCCAACCCGAATGTGATTGCGCCCGGCACGGACGCCGCCGCCGACGAAAAGTCCAAGGAGAAACCCATTTCCGCACTTGTCAAGTTTCTCAACGAGCGCCGCGTCGAGCGCCGCGACAAGGGCAAGGTAAGATCGTCATTATTGTCGTCGTCCTCCTCTTGCCTTGTGTGACGCGTGCATGCTAGTTTGGACGCGGCACGTCCACGGGTTTCCCTGCTGAGCGCAAGAAAAAGGACGCCGCAGGCGGCAAAGCAGTACGGCAAAGCATCCATCTCTCAGGACTTAGTCCGTCTAGAAATCCAAGGAAAAGCGCAAGGGCAAGGAACCGTCTGTGAATGTGGACGGCACGCCCCGTCCCCCCAAGGAGCGCGGTATCTTTCTTTCTTGCATGCATGTTGCACAATGTGTGTTTTGGTGTAGGAGCCAAGAAGTCCAAGGATAAGGCACGCCGATCGGCGGCGTCAACGGGCGCGTCGGGCTACGTGGAAGACAATCATTCCATGATGCATCCGTCCGGCCTCATGGTCGCCCCGCCACCGCCCATGATGATGGGCATGCAACCTGGCATGCTTCGCATCATGCCCAAAGGCATAGGTGGCATGGTCGCGCCCCCGCCGCTGCCCATGATGCCGCCGCCACTCCCCATGGATGGCGGCATGGCCTACATGGACGAGAATGGCGGCCGTGGTGGCCGCGGTGGCGGTCGTGGGGGTGGCCGTGGTGGTCGCGGGAAGAAGGATCGCCGCGGCGGCGATGGCAATGGCGACGCGCCAAGCGGCGGCGCAGGTCGTGGCGGTGGCCGTGGGGTACCACCTGCTCGTGTCATTGCTGTGGATTCACATGTCGTCGGATGGTGGTAGGGCAAAAAGAAGGGCAATTACGTGGCCAAGACGGGCGGTGCCGCGCCGCCGTTGCCGCCTCCGTCCATGGTATGGCAAAACTCTTTGTGTTCTTGCCTCTCTGACACGCCGCAGGGTTAACGGACTGGCGAAAGATGCGTGCGTGCGCGCGCATCTGGACAACAACACGCCATCATGTGTGTGTGTGGCAACGTCCATTGCACAGTCGATGGGTGTGGCACGGCGCCGTCTCTGTCGCCTCCCTCGTGGCGACTAGGACGAGGGCCAGGGTCGAACGACGACGGCTGTCTTGGTTGACGACGTAGTAGATGCAATCCGTGTTTGCCATGTTGTCTCTGGAGCTCCTCGAAGGGAAACCCCGCACGCTTGTCTGAAATCATGCTTGAGGAGATGAAACGACCATGATGGGCGACGAGAGCGCGGCCTTGTGTTGGGTGATGCATGAGACTCGAGTGTTTGAGATAAACATGGAAGCTCTTGGCATTGTGCAGCAGCAGGTCGAGCGAGTCTGTCGTGGGTGCAGGTTGTACTGGTGTCCATTAAGGTGAAGATGGTCACGAGGTGGACAAGTGGAATTACAATTGGTATAAATAGGGAGTGCTAAGTTAGAGGTCGTGGGCACTGGGTGTCCACGTGGTAAAGTGCGCGGCGACGCGGGCACCAGTGTGGCGGTACCGCGTCGGAACATGGGGCCACAGGTCCAATTGTGTGAGCTCTGCGACGAGGGCGGCGGCGGGCGCGGCCTGGAGCACGACCGTCTCAACGACGAATTCGTCGGGCGAGAGCGTCGTCTGGTGCTGGAGCTGCGCGCATGCGGTGGGCGCGAGACGGATGGCGATGGCGGCGCTGCGGCCGGGGCCGAGCACGCCTTGGGGTAGTTCCATCACGTAGCGCGATGGCGACTGGAGCGCCGAGATGTGAAAGACTGCGTGGAACGCGGTCGTGTTGGTCACTGTGAGGACTGCCATGGGCGCGGTGCCATGCGAAACGAGCGTGAACGAGAGCTGGTGGCACGGATTGAGTGAGATGGCGGCAGCGTCCGCGGGACGGAGGTAAGCCGCGTAGGGATCGGCGACCGGCGGCGACGACGATGCAAAGGTCGCGACCTTACGTGGACTGGCAATTGGCGACGGAAGCAGCGTCATGGGCTGGATGGCCAAGCTGGAGGTGCTGGAAGTGACGCCCATGATGATGCTGTTGCTGCGGGAGAGTGAGAAGGAGGTGGCGAAAGCACGAGTGGCAAAGATCGTCAAGCGATGAGGTGGCAATGCGGCGGAGATCTGACCACGTGCGTGAAATGGTGCGAGATGCGATAAACGATCCGATTGGCTAAAAATGGATGCTACACCCAATGAAATCAGAAAGAATTCAGCCCAGCGTCGTTGCACACCGAGGTGAGTTGCACGGTGGCTCAGACGACGCTGGGAAACGATCTCGGCGCTCTCTCTTGCGCCGTTGACACAACTGCGGCATGGATGCGCTTACACACGGTCAGCATGACCAGTCAATGCATCAACATGCTGTCTACATTGTACTAGTAGTTCAACCTTCATCATGATGGGGTGCGCTTGCGTAGCCTAGGTCTATTCAGTCAGTCACAGCCCTTGGCCATCGCACGGCCAACTGTGGCGGGAGCTTGGGTCTGCATCGCTAAAGCTTCATTGGAGGAACACAGACTCGGGCCAGCATCGTGGACTGCGGTTCAGAGGTGCATGATGGCTGGGGTGCCAGATGACCCACACCGAGCCACTGAAAACACAACCCACGTATCGCAGCGTTTACGTCCCTTTATTTTTCACAGGTGAAAGCTCGCGTTTTTCACAGGGTATACTGAAACCAAGTCACGATCGGATGTGGCATTTTCGGCTGGGGGATTCATGTTGAGTTTTTCCGATCACCCGAAATCTGCCTGTCTTTGTCGGCGATTGCCGCCGCCGCCCGCCACGGCCCGCAAGTCTCCCCGAGGAAGCTTTCTTGAGCATGTCCTCGCGTCCCATGGCCAATCATTCTTGCAGAAGAATATGGTCCGTCCATCTGAATGTGCTCCGTTGCATGAACCAGATCCGACAGTCAAGTGTCGTACAGTGCACACACAACCTTCACTCGTACCCATCACGGCCCCATTTCGCTGACGCCTTGACTGACCTTCATGCGGCACATGACATTCGACAACGCTGGCCTGCATGCAGGAAACCCCATCAAACACGACAATTTTGCTCTGAACATTTTGTGTTAGAGCGGCTCATGCATCTGGTTCCATCGTGTGCAGGCTGCCGCGATTGGTGTGATGTGCAGCATGTCGGGGGTGAGGGTTGGCCAGAGCGCCGCCATGGCTTCGGATTGCGCGGCCGCCGTCGGGGACGTCAGCGGGCTGGAAAAAGACGTCGGCGGCGACGGACGACGCAGCGCCACCATCTCGACGTGGAATGCGTCGGCATGGTCTTCTTCGCTCCATGTGGCGCACGCGGCTGGGTCCACGATAATCGCGACGGCAGCCGTCCGCTTTGGGCCGACCACATCAATTCCTGATCGAACGCTGTATCGGACGTGGTTGCTCCGCACGCGGAATGCAATGTCTCTGTCGCTGTTGTTGGTCACGTGGAGCACGGCCATAGCTTCCATGTCATCCACGAGCGTGAATGCGAGCCGCGTCGGTGGATTCAGCGTCACCTCTAGCGGCTGCAGCGGTTTTGCGTCCTCCGTCGTCCAGAGACTAAGTGTCGTGGTCGGTTGCTGTCCGTCGCAGGCGGTGGCGGCAGCACCCGCCCCGGGGGCCTTCTGCATGGAGGACGGCGTCGACGGTGCGCTTCCCATGCTCGTCCAATCTGTGAGTGCGGTGCCGCAGCCAGCTGATGGAAGGCAGCGTCAAATTTCTCGTCTTGCCGGCGGTCGTCGGCGGTTTCCAAGCTTTCGAAAATGCCGCTCAACGGCCGTGGCGCGAGACGCTCGGAGAGAATTTGACATTGTTGCAATGAGACAATGGTAAAACATATTTTTCCCAAGTTGGAATGGGACAAACCTCAGGAATTGACTGGGATTGAGAGCTGGTATCCATGCCATCAGGATCCGCTAGACAGCCCAAGCTGAAGAAACATATTGTAAAGAACAAGCAAGCAAGGAGTCGCAGCGGAGTAGGCCCATTTGTTGACACCAGTTGGTAAGTTGAGCTGGCAATGCAGGGTTAATCCCCATTCGGGGATGGATAAAACCATCGAATCGACGAACGACCCACTCGGGTTTCCATTTTCCCAATCTGATTTTTTGGGATCCTGACGCAATCCGGATACACTGACCACATTCTCTCCTATATCCGGTTAAAGATCCAAAAGTGGGAGAAAGAAACATGGAAGGACGACCGAGGCGGCGGGCGCCGCGGCCACGACTGCTTGGATCGCGTCCAACGTCCATGCCTTCTCGTGATCGGCATGGTCGCGCACGAGAACCGTGTCGATGCCATGCCGAGGCACAACGCCCGCGACGGGATGGACGTCGTACCGCCGCGCGCAAAGCGTCTTGACGTGGAATGCGATGGGGGCGCCATGGCCGTTCGAGAGCGTGACCGTGGCCCGCGGCCCCGCGAAGACGAACGCGGCGGCCGAAAACGCCGCGGCCGTCGTTGGCTCGGTCCGACGTCGGTGCATTTACCTGGCGATCTCGCGTTCAAGAAC
The DNA here is from genome assembly GCA_009835185.1 of Aphanomyces stellatus. NCBI lineage: Eukaryota > Oomycota > Saprolegniomycetes > Saprolegniales > Verrucalvaceae > Aphanomyces > Aphanomyces stellatus. The sequence goes on along the minus strand of VJMH01005417.1, from coordinate 432 downwards.
GTCAAGCAGTTTAAGATCGACGACAGACCACCCAAGGTGAAGACGCCCCGACAAAGTTAAAAACACCCCGACGAAGTGCAAGTCGGCCACGGTAGCACCAACGACGACCACAATGCGACGTATCAACGTCACGTCATTCCAAGATGCATTACCACAGGTACTTGTTTCTCTGCACCATTCATGGGGACCCCCACCTCTGTCTAGTTGAAGGATCACTTGGCGAGTGTCGTGATCGACGAGGACAGCCCTGCTGTGCTCTTGAAATGGACCATGGTGGCAATGCCCCTGTTTCTTGCTGCTGTGAACCACCTTGTCACTGAAGCCGATGGTGTCCCGGCTGTCCCGTTGTGGATGAAGACGCTTCCCCCCGTGACCTTTGCGTCGTTGACGGACGACATGTTTTTCTATCTTGCCATGAACAACGTCAATGCA
>VJMH01005416.1:0-10965 GCA_009835185.1 Aphanomyces stellatus | reverse complement strand
GACCGCACGGAAATCGGCCAAAAGGGAATTAATTTGTCCGGGGGCCAGAAAGCCCGCATCAGTTTGGCCCGCGCCTGCTATAGCGACGCTGACATTTTGATTTTGGACTCACCATTGTCGGCTGTGGATGCAATCGTGCAAAACGAAATCTTTACCAAGTGCTTCTTGGGCTTGTTGCGCAATAAAACCGTGCTGCTTGTGACTCACAGCCCTGAAATCATCCAGTCGAATTGTATTGATCGAACGATTGAAGTGAAAAATGGATGTATCATCGATAGCGGTCGAATCAACAAGTGCGACAAATTGAAGCCTTTGATTGAACCGTTGGCAGGTCGCACCAGGTATCTTGTTGACCAAGACGAAGACGTAGCTGAAAGTCCAAGCAAAGTCGACTGGAGCAGCGACTACAGCCTCTTGGTCTCGCCAACTGTGTCGACGCCAATGGGCAGCACTGAACTCTTTACCCCATTCAGTGCTACCTCGCATTTCCCGACCTTTGAAGAATCAAACATGGGACAACTCGTGCTTGAAGAAGAACGTCCAGAAGGTAATGTGTCGGCCCAAGTCTACAAAATCTACCTCGACGCGGCTGGCGGCTGGTGGGCGGTGTGCTGGCTCCTTTTTGCATTGACCATTTGGCAAGTCTTGACGGTTGGGAGTGACCTGTGGCTTAATGTATGGAGCGCTACGTCCACAGCTGTTACGCCTCAAGAATTCACAGCTCAAGCTGGGTATTACTTGTCCATCTATTCTGCGCTAGCCGTCGGTGCTGTCTTGTCCACAATCTTACGCACATGGGTCATCAGCGCTTCGGGCTTGAAAGCTTCCAAGACTCTTTTTGATCGCATGACCCAAGCCCTTCTCCGCGCACCCATGCAGTTCTTTGATCGGAACCCCGTCGGTCGCATCTTGAATCGATATACAAACGACTTGAGCTTTGTTGACATTGACATTCCGTTTAGCATTAGTGGCCTCTCCAATCAACTGTTTCGAGTGGTTTGCTCCATGGGCACTGCCATGTACATGGCACATTACATGGGCCTTGCGATTTTACCCCTTGTGTACATTTACATTGCCATTGGCCTGTACTTTATCAAGCCCGCGCGTGAATTGGAGCGCCTAAACAAGACGTCGAAATCTCCCGTGATCAATTTGATCTTCGAAACGATCGAAGGTGTGCTCGTCATCCGAGCCCACGGCGCCAAGCAAATGCGCCGCTTCCAGCGCATGCATTACCGCAACGTTGACACCATGAATGAATCGATTTTTGCCATTGAGACTGCCACCCAATGGCTCACGCTCAACATCCAACTCACAAGCGCCCTTGTTTTAGGCGCCGTTGCAATGGCGTTGGTCTTGATGCGTGGTCAACTCAGCCCAGGCCTCGTCGGTCTCTCCCTCAACTATGTCTTCTCAAGTCTCACAATGTTCGAATACATTGTGCCCACTTTTGCCAAGTTTCAAACCCTCATGGTCTCCCCGGAACGCATCATGGAGTATTGCAACTTGGAAGCGGAAGCCCCACGGGTGATTTCTGGTGCGGTTTCGCAAGACTGGCCCACGAATGGCGATATTCAAATCCACGACATGGGTTTTCGATACAAGCCACAGGACCCACTGGTGCTCAAAAACGTGAGTGTACACATCCGATCGGGCGAAAAGATTGGCATCGTGGGTCGCACCGGCGCTGGCAAATCGAGTTTGACCATGGCACTCTTCCGCATCAACGAACTCGCATCTGGATCGATCGCAATTGACGGCATGGATATTGCCAAGGTCGGCGTCAAGACCCTTCGCAGTGCCATTGCCATCATCCCACAGACACCCGTGCTCTTCAAGGGTACGCTGCGCAACTACTTGGATCCGTTCAATCAGTATTCGGACGACGCGCTCTGGGCCTGCCTGTGCAAGATTGAGCTGGCTGACCGCATTGCCAGCGTGGATGGCAAGCTGGAGAGCCCCGTGGAAGAGAACGGCGAGAACTTTAGCGTGGGCGAGCGGCAGATGCTGTGCATGGCCAGGGCGCTGCTGCGGCAAGCCAAAATTGTCGTGATGGACGAAGCCACAGCCGCCATCGACCACGAGACGGACCAGAAGCTGCAGCGCGTGATCCGGACCGAGTTTGCCACCTCGACGGTTCTGACCATCGCCCATCGGCTAGACACGGTGTTGGACTGCGACCGCATTTTGGTGTTTGACCAAGGCCGCCTCGTGCAGTGCGACGCGCCAACGGTGTTGATTGGCCAAGCCAGTGGCATCTTCTTTGAGCTGTGCTCGGAAGGCGGGTATCTTGACAAGATCGTGGCAGAAACTGCGGATTGAAATGGTATTTTTCAGCTAGACAAAGGACATGGGCCTGATTTTTAGCACGTGCGCTGTTGTAGAAGAATAAGTATAACATGAATCGTGCAAGTCATTGCTTGTGTTATCCTCAGCACTCCACCGTGTCTGAGTTCCCGTCGATCTCCATTATTATGCAAACAGAAACCACACGACGATCGCCATGCAAAACGCAGGAATGATCGATCGCTGGTGCTACGTATCTTAACTCGGTGCCAAATGTCATCGCGTTGGGAGTCAGGTGTACCCTGAAGTACCCTGAATCCCTGGCCCACACAAACTATGTTGGCCATGATGCAGGTTCATCATAGTTGGGGACTGCAACGAGCGGATGGCATACACTCCACACAATCGTTCCGAACGCAGTGTGTTGATGTCGTTGTGTGGTAGGCTGCCACCCAACGACCCCAACACACTGCGTTCGGAACAATCCACGTCACATGAAATATGCATTCATTAGTCTTTTGTTACCATTCTACAGTCTCCACTATGCATATCAATCTATTCAAACACCAATGGTCGTTGTCGTCCATTCGTTTAGTTGATCAATGCGATGTACATGTCGTCCGACTCGCCAGCGGCACGAGCTTTCTCTTCGCGACGGCGAACGATCGCCACCACAATGGCCACAGCAGCAAACACTGCCACGGAGACACCGCCAAGGTGGGTTATTGATGCCGAGGCGTTGGCGGACACTGCAAACGCGGCCACCGCATTGAGGAGTACGTTATTGTCAATGACAGGTTTGAGGAGCATGTTCTCGCTGCAAAAGCCAGTTGACGTCTTGTCATCCTTGGTCAAATGTCGGCATTGATAAGCGGAATCTTTGTTGCAGCACTCCAATGGCGATGACGGTTCCAAGTATGTCGTGATCGAGTCCGCCTTGTCGGGGAAAAGCGTCGGCCCGGCACACGCTTGAAAGGGTGCGGGTTTGCGACTGGCGGCTGCGACGTCCCACGTGTTTGTGCAAATGTCAGCAATGTACTTGCCATGGTCAAATGGAGTGCCAACGTTCCAGCGTGGAGTATCGCAGGTTTGAAGAAACACAGGGTATTCCTTCGTTTGCGAGTATTCAGTCTTGGTGTTTTGGTTGACAAACTTGAGCTTGCACGAAGCTGTGGCTTTTGTCACGTCCTTGTTGAGCAATTTGATCTCAATATCCTTGGTCAGAGCCACTTGCGTATCGGCCTTGTCCGTAGTGAGCCACGTCGTGACGGACGCACCATCGTACTGCCACGTGCAATCGAATCCATGAAAATCCCGAAGGATGCTCTTTTTGGCGGGTGGATCTTGAAATACGATGTTGAACGACCTCGTTTCACATGTCACTTGAGCCTTTGAAATTCGACACCCTCTTTCTCGCCTGCCAAGAGGGTCATGGCGTTGGCGTCGTCGGTGATTTCTGGCCACGGCCCGCACTTGGCGAAGCGGATGATGGACGATGGGTCGCAATCCAGGTCATCGGCGGACGCGCTCTCCGTTGCGGCAGCCACGTCATTGTTGCCGTCAGATGAGCCCAGCAATGCTGCCACCATGAGATCGATCGCATTGGGTGGGTTGAGAAGTGTCTTGAGCTCAGCTGCCGTCGGATCAAAGAGAAACGTGGCAGCCCCAAAATCCGTGCCTTCGACGTTGCATTTGGTCGCGGCAATCTTCCACAGACTCTTGAACCAATCGCCGCTATTCAAGATTTCGGTCCGATGGACATAAATGTCCCATGATTTGGTCGCGACTTGGCCGCACGCTGTGTACGCTTCAAACCAAAACGTTGTCTGACGCGCGTGAAATTTGAACGAAGAAGTTTTCTTGGCGCTGAACTCTTGCCACTCGCCGGTCAACGATTGGCGGACGCGCCAAAACACAATCTTGTCGATAGCGAGATCCCCGACAAGAGCTTTCACCGTAGTGTCCGTGCTACTAGTCGACGTGACTGAAAATATCTTGCCGACGTCGAATTCAAGATGCAAAAATGGGCAAACTCATCTTTGGAGACTGCGTTCTTGTCGCACTTGGCGTCAAAGTGCAGCTGCTTGCTTGTGGTTGGCTTTTGGTACGTTGGCATTGAAAACAACGTGGCAGGGTCATCGATGGGTTTGAAAGACCCCGTCAGATCTAATACGACCTTGCCGTTTGTGACCAAGTCGTCCGGCTTGATCGTAATCGTTTGCTTCAATTTGCACTCATCACGACCGGCAACGTCCCTGGCACAGCTGGGCTCTGCCGAATGGTCCTTGCATTTCTTGTATTATGTATACCATTCCTTGAGGTCGAGCTTGTAGTCACACGTGGGGTTGACAGACGTTTGTAACGTCAAAGGCAGACTTAGTCAAATAATCACTCTCGCTTTGCGTCAAGAGTTTGCTCAAACAGCTCTGCCAATGGTCCAATTTTCATCATCAATTGGGTCTTCTGGGCTTTTTTCGACAATGCCTTGGAACTGAAGCGAGAACGTGTCGCACCGAGCGTTGTTGGTGGTGCTCTCGTCGAGGGCACGCACGTTTGCCACTTGGCCGCTCAAGATTTTGATATTGTCCGCGCTGAAACAAGGCATCGTATTTTTATCGACCGTGCACAGGCTCGGCTTGGAGATCAATGGGCGCAGTTTGTCCGTGACCGACACACACGTGGTGCAAGTTTCGACGCGGGTGTTTTACCGTGCGCCACGTTGCACCATCGAATGGTCGTTGGGACGAAAGGACTCGGCAACCCTAGTCGCCCGCCCATACGAACCTTAAGAGAACCGTCATGAAATGAGTGGCGACAAGGGCACGTTCAAGCGCCACATTCTCAGATGGAATGAACAAGCGACCTGCCACAATAAACTTCGGGCCGAGTAGTCGGAGGCCTGGAGTTTACGCAAGTCCAGGACAGCCTGCCCTTTGGCGGAGCGTTCAACCTGGTCGTCGAGAGAACGTGCATGTGGAGAAGAATTCTTTTGGGGGGAAGAAAACAATGCCAACTCCCCTTGAGCCATCCGAAGGGGAGATATTTTATTCCATGTTCTCGTTATTTAGGACTCCTGAGTCATATTTTTAGGACCCCACAGAGAGTCACCAAAAATTTTCTTCAGTTTGATTACTAGTGGGGATGCCACATCTATCGCGACCCGTCGCAGAGCTTGCGGTTGGTTTGGAGACTCCTCGTTCTACCCCCCAGCAAGATTCACGCAAGGCATTCAAATGGCAAGCATGTCCCTCTTGAATTTAAGCCGTCGCATGGCCATGTGACCAGAGAGCGGCCACCTCTGTCGACCTCCGAGACTAAGCTAGACGCCGTGGGAAACGCCCTCGAAGTCGTATCACCAGAGAGCAGCGATTGGACCCAGTTGACGTCGCAAAAGTGGTTCCACAGCCACATTGTTCTTGTTGGAAAAGGCAGCAATACAAATGTAGTCTGCGTGAACGATATTGGGAACGACAACACAAGCGGCCAAGCGACAGGCGACCGATTGGGGACGACGACCTTTCCACATCGAAATAAAATATAGAAAGCTCAAGCCTTGGCCGTAATGGTAACCGACGCTACGCGACGCATCCTCTCAAGATTCGATCAAATGAGAGTCGCAACTAAAAGCTCGCTTACCTTTACAAAGGCACGTGGAGACATAGCTAACACTCGATAGATGAGAGCTCATGTGTTTAGCGGCGCGGAGAGTGTCGTACCCCTTACGCGCCACCGCGGATGGGCGTTGGAACAAAGGGACACGGTAACCCTAGCCGCATTCGACGAGGCGCCCCACACGAACCTAACGAGCAGCCTCAAGAAATGAGCGGCGACTTGGGCATGTTCAATCGACGCAGTGTCGGGTACCCAGAGGTCGCAAGGCTGTTGGCCAGTGAACAATCGACCCGCCACAGTACAAGTAGGGCAGAAGAGTCTGATGCTTGGAGTTTAGGGACGCAAGACCGGCCAAAGATGAAGATGTTGACAAGGCTACATGAACACATACACCATATATGCGGAGACAAGGAGGTACCACCTCGTTGCATTCTTGTATGCGACGCCGCTGCTTTGTTGGCGTGCTGCGGGATGCCAGATGGCGTTGATCAAATGCGGCTGTGAAGAACAAGGATAGAAACACGAATGCGCGCGCTGCATCATCTGGTCTCCCTGTGAGCGATTGTTGCCTCGTCGGCGACATCGTTTGATATGGCGTTGGTTTATATTTGAAATACATTCTACATACTAGTTGTCGATAGAACTCTGCGTGACAGCCATGGGAACGAAAGCCAATCTGTTACATCTACATCGTTGTACGACGACTGGATGTTGAGCCTCTAGAGCTGCGGCGTGGCGAGCTCCCTGTTGCATGGAGGCACTTGCTCGCATCGCAGCATCAGATGGTATACCAATAGCAATCAATTACATTGTATTTTGCAGGCGAGGGGGACGACGTTCTTGGAGCTTCGCTTGACATGCTGGAACCCGTTCAAAAGTTTGTGCGTCTTGAATTTCATCATTGCGTGATGATACTAGTATTCTAGGCAAGAGTAGCTGAGGTCGTGTCCAAACAAATATCGCATGATCAACGATTTGATCTTGATGTCCAGTCGGATGTACGCTGAAGGAACGCACTCAACACACGACAATCCCATGGTCGATTGTTGAGAAGATCTGTGTCGTATCCTATGTCAATCTCTTCGAGAAGCCTCAGATTCTTCAAGGCACGTGCGGTGAAAAAATTGATGCAATATCATGTGATACCACTCCAAAAAAGAACGAAAGGGTCGCACAGATTAACCTCGCACAATTCAATGTTCCCGACAAGTACAGCGTCTGGTGGCTGTCACTCAAGCTACGGACAATGGAAAGGCAACGACTTGCCCAAATACGGGTGCTTGAACTGTCACCAACAACCATCGGAACACGCGTAGGCCAGGCTACATCATGGGAATTCCGAAATATTGTGTTGGCACTTGCGACCAGACACACTTTGGAGAACATTTAGAACCATTAGATGTGTTTGTGCCCCAATAATTCTAACCACGTAATCACCCCATATCGCTGCAACCCACGCAGAGTTGTTGACAACGACTAGAATTTGGCGACGTCGAAATGTTGGGCGGAAACTCCCTTAAACCAAAAAATGAGAGCCAAAGCAGCATTCTCATGTACACCAAGATAAATCCAACAATGATCAATGTATTATCTTCGTCGCCAGACAAAGGCACACCTTCGTATTCGTATCCCCGAGCTTTTGTCCGCCACCTACGTATCAACACAAATTGCTAAGCGGTTGACCATTATGAATCATACTCTCGTGTCTATTTGTGTGTCAATATCTGTCCAGCAGCTTCAGATCCACACCCAACTCGTCGGCCTTGGCGACAAAGCACATTTTAAGCTCGTCCGACTCTTGGCTATCCCAATCGGCTTGAATTTGGACCTCGTTGTGTCCGCTGCGATCAGCCATCGCCTGAAGTATTGCAATCAGTCCAAACTTGGTCGTCTGGTTGTTAGCAAGGTTCACCGTTCGCACGGTGCCGTTGATTTGAATGCCTTGGGCAATCCAGCCAATACCATTGTCACCAATCTCGTTGTTTCGTAGAAACAATTCGTCCACTGGGATCGACTGCAATAGAGGACCCAAAGTTTCCCAATACGAGTCCACCAAGCCACAGCCATCCAACGACAACGATTTCAACTGGCTGCACTCGGTCGCAGCCTGCAGCAATCGTGCAAATGCCAGGCACATGCCGTCATTTGGCTCCATGTGCACGACGGCATCCCCAAAGATAGACATATGCAAGCCTTCCAACGACGAGCCAGCGACAAGATTGGCCAACGCGTCGAGACTCGCGGGTGAGAGGTCGCAATCGACAAGACGCAATTCTCGCAAGCGCGTTGGTGTCGACGCAGGCACTTGCGCCAGTGGACCCAGGCTGCCTGACATGAGCGAGAGCCAGGATAACGTTGGATGTTGAAACAGTGCTGTCAACAACGCAGACGAAGCGTCGGCGGCATCGTCGTCAACCTGCCACCCGCGCAGGCCAAGTGTTTTCACAGGTACGGCTCTCAGCCATCGGACAAACTCCGCGACCAAAGGTCGGGACAACACGGTTGGACGATGCGTTGCAAAGTGTAGCTCGACCAACGTCAACGAAGTCGTAGCCAAATGCAAAATGGGAGCCAACGGAAATGCGTCAGCCGAGATGGACAAACTGGTGAGATGGCAAAGGCGAGGCAGGGCGGCCTCAAGGTGCGCTGCATAATTCGACTCGACTTGCACGAGGACGAGTTTTGTAAGTGGGAGTTTGGCCCAGAGGGTAAACCAATCGCTCAAGGGAATCACGACGCCATTCGAAATGGCTTCCAACGGCGACAACGGCAGCCGCGAGTACCAATCGATTGTGGTTGGGTGTTGAATGTGTCGCCGCAGCCAGCTAACGTCAATGGTTCCGTCAAAGGCGATGCCGACGCTTGGGATGTGTGTATGCAGCAGACTGGCCTCAATGTGGGCTCGATCCGTTGCCGCTTGGAGAAAATTGGACGAAAGGTGGAGTTGAGGCCAGAGGTTGCGACGATTCTTGGTCAAACCGAGCTGCCACAGAGGCTCCAACGGGCCGCGGGCACTGCCCAGGGCGTCCGCAAAGGAGAAAAAGGTCGTTGTATCGTCGATCCAAATGACAAGTTTCCAAAGCAGCTCCCGCGGAAGGTGTGGCTCTTGATGGCGTCGGTGGTGTGGATTGCTGACCATGGAACAAAAGATGAAAAGTGGGATGTGGGTGAAACGACAAACCGAAACGGTTCAGAATCATCCGGAGGACTGATCAGTGAGGAACAATTTCGTTCCGAAGAAAGAGTTCAGGGAGCCAGTATATTTGTCTATAGTATGAAAGGAATATACTATGCATACTAAATGTGTCCGTTAAATCTCAACAAGATTCGACTGGGTGATTGCCTGTATTTGGCAAGTATTGTAGATATTACACTGTGGTGGGAACCAAACTTGCACACTGCATTGTCTGAGTAGCCAGCTCCTCCATTGGCAAACCCTCAAGCCAATTCTCAACAAGAAATAGTATTCTCGTGAGCATCATAGATTGACATCAACCTTCGCCGTCAAGTCATAAAAGTGCCACCGAAAAAACTCTACTACGTAGTAATAATATCCATGCTCTTTCCCAAGGTCATCCACTTTCGGTCTATAGAATACTCCAGTACTTGAAGTATTATTTTTCGAAGTAACCGCGGCACGTGCACGTGCCGCTGGATCACTCGAGCACAGAATGCTCCCATGATGAAGGGTTGTGGTTACCCCAGATGGAGCTGATTTGAATAAATCTGTCTTGTCCCTGCAAAAATCATGTCTAGGGGGACGAAGTTGCATGCCTCCCACCTTTTGCAAACACCTACCTGTCGAGCTGGTTAGGTCAAAACGAAAATTTATCTTCTTTCGAAATTATATCTCGAGTTCCCCAGGCGGGGGCACTCGACGGCACATGGACCTGAAAAAGGAATTGAGATACCTTCAGCACAGTTTCTGCACGTTTGGTCGAATGTATGCCGTAGTGCATTTGTATAATGCATCCCAAAATACATTATGCTTTGATTACTTATCTGAATTGTACCTATAAGAAACACCCAAAAGAGAATCTTTTCGAAGGGTACTCTTTGAGCCCTCCGATACTTTCAGGCTACGTAAATAATTCCCGTAGCTAACACGTCCCTGTACTGATTCTAAGATAAAATTTCTCTTATGTACTATTTCAAGCGTCTTTGAGCTTTACTTAAGATAATTCATGACGCACTCACTTTCCCACTGTAAAAATATCAATTGAGCCTCCGACACACAATATTGGCTATTTTAATAGGTCAAGAATGGAAATATTTTGACCAATAACATTACTTATTGTGCTCACTTGTAACCCAAAGCAATTTGATTGGTTAATTATTTAGGCAAGGATGTTTTGCGCCCGGCATAGCATCAGTGGGTGGGGTACCAGGACTCTTAACGCTATAGAGTCGGTGATTTGGAACACACATAGTGTTCGATATGGCGTCGCATCGGTGGAGATAGTGTCTCGAGTGCCCCCTTGCGGTGGCACACCGTTGGTTGAGTGACATTAAGTTAAGGTAAGACCGAATGAATGTATTAGCTTGATAATATTATTGAATGAATGAATGCAATGCAAGGGTCCAATATGATTGGTAGAAAATCAAGTAACCGGATTATCCGGTAATTTTGCCAGCCTCATCAACTGCTGGTCCTGCCAATGGCATCACACCGTTCCATGGGGAACGTCGTTCGACCAAGCCCTTATTAAACCTAGATGAAGTTGACATCGACGATGAAGGGACATCAAACAGTGAAATTGTTGACATGTTGTGACGTGCCACGGACGAGTTTCATCAGCGCAAATTGATAAAACGCCCATGAAGAGTTAAGTGAGTCAACCCGCTGAAAATACATGGTCGTTTTATGCACTCAGTCTAATCTAGTGGTGTTGTCTACTTGGCCACGACCTTGTCAAGATACCCGCCTTCCGAGCACAGCTCAAAGAAGATGCCACTGGCTTGGCCAATCAACACCGTTGGCGCGTCGCACTGCACGAGGCGGCCTTGGTCAAACACCAAAATGCGGTCGCAGTCCAACACCGTGTCTAGCCGATGGGCGATGGTCAG
>VJMH01005415.1:0-11511 GCA_009835185.1 Aphanomyces stellatus | reverse complement strand
TCCTTGGAAAGTTCTTCTCGGCATCGGGTAGACGATTCGTATTTGCCAATATAGCCAACATCCCCCGATGGGTCAACCATGACACCAACATATTCAGCACTGGAAGCACTAAACTTCACGCAGGCCATCTTGGACGGGGCAGAAGTAGGGAGCACATCGGTTGAAGCAGACGTAGATGCCGGCGTGGAGGCAGCCGTGGGAGACGACGAGACAGCCAAGGCAGCGGCGATGAGGGTGATAAAGGCAAGTACCATGGCGACGGTAAATTGAACAATGAATTGTCGGCTCCAAGTGTGGAAATCCTCGTTCAATTTAAAGCCACGGCGGAGAGCGTAATCCTCGAAGAGTTGCAATTCGCATGCAGCAGTGTTTCGTGTAGTGATAGTATTGTGTTGGGCATGTCACAACATGCTGTGGGTGCTGAGGAAATTGCTTCGAATGGTATTGAGAGATTGCACAATTTCGAGTATCGATTCGAATGATATTTTGATCTTGTGGCGCATGGCGCTTGACACAATTTTCACTAATCAATATACATACTGGTTTACTAGCATTTATCAGGAATAACGCAATACTCTAAACTAAAAAGCCATGATGGAGCCCAGGCAAGCGACACCGATTTTCAAGCGATTCAAGAAAGTACTGTGGAATACTAGTATTGTTTTCGATTTGGTACGATTGGAGGGGCGATACACTCGAGCAAACATAGCACAATTGGCTGAATTTACCAATGAAAGGTAGAAAAGGCAATGAACATTCATCGACACAGTTTGCGGAATATGTGTCGATTTGACATAACGATGCCAAAATCCAACACTTATGGCAAATCGACAATACAACTTCGAAGGATCGAGGAAGCGGGTTCCTGCGACAAATACGACCTTGTAAGTTCAATCTTTGGGTTCTCACAATTACTCAACGTCCACTTCCAACCAACTCTCTCTTATGGAAAGACCGTGGCTCACAACTCCCCAAGGCACCGTCAACACAATACCGTATACCCAATCTTCGCTGCGGCGGGCGCAATATTGCGGTTGGATGCTCTGTCGTCGCTTGCAGCGGTTAAGCTTGAACACACCTGTACGTTTCACTTCTTTGCTTCTGTGTCACTATGAGCTTTGTCCACCTCGGCTACCGAAGTAGGCTACCTCCAGGACCATCGCATGCAAGTATTTTGAAGACATGACAGTGACACCTAATATCATTCTACTCAGTAGTATTTCATCTTTCATAACAAATCGAATGGTGTGTTTGTGTGTCGGGAGGAACCACTCTCGTTGACGTGCGTACGTGAACGCGACACAAATATATATTCTGTGGGTGCAAGGAAAGTTGTGGAAACTTCGAAGGGTCAAAGGTGCCTATATAAACAACAGAATGTGAGCACGAATTTAGAATAGTCTCATAATCTATACATGCACTACAACACCAACTAAAATACACCCAGCGATTAATTTTCGCCCCGGAACGGCGTGACGCAAGCCTAGCTATCTCACGGAATGTTGTACAACAGTGGGCGTTGAGAATTGTGAGTGTCGTGGGGAGGTCCCAAGGGGGTGTAGAAACACTAGCACTTGTAGAGAACAGACGAGAGACGTCGAGAGAAGGCGGCAGGTGCAGATGAGATGCGAGCTGAGAGGAATGGAAAAGTTAGATGTAGGACTGCTATCCGGACGGTAGTTAGTCTAGTGATTGGGTACAAGTCCTATGAGGGGGAGGGGATCTTGCTTGAAGACAGCTGATTGGATGAATCGAGGGATGAGGCCACCCTTTCCCAGCGAAGCAATTCGGATGAGCCCATGTCCGTGAAAGATCCACTCGTTGGCGAAAGGTCACAGCAGACCCGCAGAAGTGCCCCAGCTCGACAGTGAGAACCCAAAGATTGAACTTACAAGGTCGCATTTGTCACAATCGGTGTCGCTTGTCTGGGCTCCATCATGGCTTTTTAGTTTAGAGTATTGCGTTATTCCTGATAAAAGCTAGTAAACCAGTATGTATATTGATTAGTGAAAATTGTGTCAAGCGCCATGCGCCACAAGATCAAAATATCATTCGAATCGATACTCGAAATTGTGCAATCTCTCAATACCATTCGAAGCAATTTCCTCAGCACCCACAGCATGTTGTGACATGCCCAACACAATACTATCACTACACGAAACACTGCTGCATGCGAATTGCAACTCTTCGAGGATTACGCTCTCCGCCGTGGCTTTAAATTGAACGAGGATTTCCACACTTGGAGCCGACAATTCATTGTTCAATTTACCGTCGCCATGGTACTTGCCTTTATCACCCTCATCGCCGCTGCCTTGGCTGTCTCGTCGTCTCCCACGGCTGCCTCCACGCCGGCATCTACGTCTGCTTCAACCGATGTGCTCCCTACTTCTGCCCCGTCCAAGATGGCCTGCGTGAAGTTTAGTGCTTCCAGTGCTGAATATGTTGGTGTCATGGTTGACCCATCGGGGGATGTTGGCTATATTGGCAAATACGAATCGTCTACCCGATGCCGAGAAGAACTTTCCAAGGACAAGCAGATCAAGTTCTCCTGTGGATGCTCCACGACGACGAGCTTTTTCCCTGGGGGTCCTGGACTTGGTCTACCCCGTGACCACTGGTGCAACACTGCAAAGACTGTGCTTCGGGTCTATCCGTCAATCAGAAGATGCTAAGGGATATGCGTCAACTTCGTACCTCAATGTTCGATTGCACGACGACGACATCAACCAAGAATTGGGGCTTCTTTAGATGCAGCATTAAATTGTAATTTGCTAGCATTTATCTTGTCTTGAAGTCGAGTAGTCAATATGCAATCAACCCGAGCCTTGCAATGGGCATGAGTCGTGTAGTCTGTCGCCAAAAGAAGCCTCCAGATGAACTGTGGAAAGGGGATATCATCTCCAACCTTGATCGTTCTAACAGTCGACGTGCAATGCTGGTATATATATTTGGTCGTTAAACTGTGGCATACAACCAAGTAGTAATGATTTTCGACATTTCGTCTTTCAATATTTTTTATTGCAATTATTCTGATCGATGGCATGTCCACTCCAAGCACTCAATTAGTGGCGTAAAAAGACAACACACACATTGAAAACGACACGGGCACAATATTTTGCTCAATCCTCCATCTCGTCGCTGCTGTTGTCATCTTGAGTGACGTCCGACGCATGGCGCACCTCGTGATAGTTCCTCGATGGAATATAACTCAATTGACAAGCACAGAGCTCAATGCAGTTGTGGCATTGGATACACCAATTGGCGTGTGCACACCTGGCTGGGTCGTAGGTATAGAGATAACTCCCAATGGTCATGCCAACATGGTCAGGTAGTCCAATACGTCGCCGTTGGACCAACAACGAGTCTTTCAACTCGGCCCAAAGATTTAATCGACGATACCGTTCGCTGACATCAATCCATTTGGCAGGGTTGGGGTTGTGGAAGCAGTATTGGTGGATCGCAGGGTAGAGTCGGTTTTGTGTCTCCAACACAGACACGACTTTGTGCATGTCGTGCTGGACGGCTTGGACGACCCAGTCAAGCATGTATTCATTATCGACCAGCCAATCGTCGTCATCGTCGACCCTTGCTTCAATCGATGCTTTTGTAGCGGGTCGATTGAGGCAGCGCAGCACCAGGTCTTCGTTTCGCGTGTTCAAGGCAGCCAATACTTGGTCAGCTGTCTCGACGCTGTCGTGTTCCGTTGGCATGACGTCCAAAATATGATGGGCGAGGGCCAGATGTCCATGTTGGAGGGATAATAGCAGCAGATCGGCACCAAAGTCAGGCTCGTTTCGGGCCTGCAACATGTCGTATAGCGTCGCGATGCGATCAAATGTTGTGGACTCGAATCCAGTCACACACACGAGTCGAAGCATGTCCCGCACCAAGCGAGTCGAGACAATCTCCAACTGCGATTTAAATTTTTCCATCACAAGCGAGGCATTCGGACTATCGAACGCTTCGACCAAGAGTTTGACCCCACTCTTGCGAACACTGGTCCATTCGGGGATGTCGAGCGACGCCGTTGCAATGAGTTGCGTGAAATGACGTTGCACAAAATTGGTGCGGAAATCCGGAATGCAGGGTCCAGAAGGTGCGTGAATGGACGCTGGGTGGGCGACTTGGTGACGTTTCATGGGGAGTTTCAAAATGAGTGGACGTTTTGCAAGATGGCTCCTCATCGTGTTTGCGCAACACTTGTGAATGATGGTACTTTGGAGCTAACGACCAACATTCAGATTGGACGACACAGATTGTGTTTGTCGAGCCACAAGAAGACAAACAGCACAAACACTGGCTTCTTGTCGATGAGTGGTTTTGTCTTTAAAACCAGTAGACACTGTCCTTTGAAACCTGCGTACGAGCATACATGCTACTTTTGCGCTTTGAGTGGATCTGTCTCGAACATACTATGAAGTACTAAATATATGGTGTCTTTAAAACGCAGTGTTGTTGTGATATTCTTTACCACAACTTCAATTTCTAGCAGTGCATGTATGCCCCATATCTTGCTTATATAGTTGTTGCGTTAGTTGAATAAACTTCGTATCGCAATTCTTCGGTCGACTTTCCTGCGTAGTAGGGCATTGCCGCGATCGATTTGTAGAATTCAATATGTGTCCCGTTGCATCCTGACTTTGCCAACACTTGTGTGACCTTGTAGGCTTGATAATGTGTTCCCCATTGCAACCTTTTCATAATCTCCGCCTTAGCTGCATACGAGGGCGGTGCCAAAAGGTCGCTGCTCTTTTCGGGTTGTGGGAGACACAAGGCCAGCGATGTCTTGGCACACGGACTCAAGCGAGAGGGGGCTTGTTCTGTCTTGGTGGGTTTGGTCGGTGTTGTGAAGACGAGCAAAGGGGGTGCCGTTGGGGCGATTGACGCTGCCTTGGCCACAACGCGTGATGTGGTTCGGTGATTCTTTTTGGTTTTGCGGGTGGTCGGTTTGGTTGGAAGCATGAGTGGGTGGGAGAAGCTTCGCGTCTTGCGCATGCTGCGAGTGGTGCGAATGCAAGGAGCAGTCGTCATGGTGAAGCCAATTGAAATGTGACGACAAGAAATTAGGCCCATTGTATCAAAAGGGTCAAACTAGAGTGATGGTGTTTGAATACCATCACTCAGGTTCCCCCAACAACATGGTTGTTCTGGCGCGCCTTCGGCATGGCGGGAGATTTCAAACATGGACAATATCTTGGATGCTGCAATGGATAGTTTCGACATTTATTGCAAAGTTAACTGCAAAACTCGCTCCATGAATGGACTTTGAATTAATATACGCTTGAAATGAACATACATTTTTATCCAGAGATACATTGCACAAATGTTGGTATTTCATAACCGTTTGGAGTGGCGATTCCACCATTCGTCAAAGACTTGTGATGGCACCATGGACGACACTACGTACCCCACAACGGATATGCTACAAGTCTTGCATCGAGCTATCCAAGATAGCGAGACAGATGTCATTCAATCGATGCTTCGATGCTTGCAAACGACACACGATTGCGAGACGCACTAGATTTTGAGACGTTTAAGGCGATTCGCTGCCCATGCTGGAACTCTTCAGACATTCGTGCAAGAACTTTGATAGCTTGTCGATCGAAGCTTTGCTCTTTCACGAATGTTCTACGAGGAGCGATGTATGTATCTGTTGCCAAAGTATTGATCCAGTGGCTCTTGACAGCATGCCCCCACGTCACCCTCTTCTACGACTACCTACCCGCACTTCGGGAACATATTTTCCTCTACATTGCGCGCACGGAAGACACCTCGGCGAATCTCAAGCTGTAAGACAAGCAACTTGGTCGCTTCAAGCAAGAGAAGACATGGATGGAACGCCATAGTGCATTTTTGGTGCAGCACCGCTGTGTCGGCCTGGACTCGCACATTGGATGTTTAATTGGTTCCTTCGTCTACGCGTTCAACATGGAAGCAGAGCAAATGTCTGACAATTGGTGCGAAAAATGCAGCAACACGCGTCTGCTATGTGTGAGCTGCCGAAGTACCAAGCATTGGGTTTGTACGCTCCATAATCAAGTGGCGGCCCGCAACGGCACCAGCCCCGAATGCAAGCAAGATGGACGAGAGAGGTGCACGTGGTCAGGCCTACGAGGCGACACGAGAGATTGCAATGATAAAATCCAACGCATCCACGGTGCCAAACGTCGAATACAACAAATCGATCGAAGCAATGCCCTCCAACGCAGCGAAATCGACCGAAGAATTGCCATGGGAAGATTACTCGACCAACAACCGCCAAACTTATTATGGTACAGGTGCTGGATGACCTACCCCATAGGATCTGTATGACTCCACAAGATGTGTATGACCGTGTGCTCCACATTTGGGTAAATACTCTCAACAGTACAATGGACTGTGAAGCGTCGCATTGCAACACCATATTCTGAAATGATATGAGGTTGTGAGGAATTGTTTTTATCGTGATGCCATCCTCATATGAGGTTCAGCAACGAAACAATTGGAGGGATGGCTGCGGCCGCTTGTTATGTGGAGATACTTTTAGCGATCTTCGTACATATTGAGTACGAAAGAGTGTGCTTGGCATTTGTTGCGAGTCAACAACACTTGAGTACATGCTCACCTGTACCAAACATCCCATTGTGAATAATCCACGGTGCAAGTACATGTTGCCCTTGCTACCACCGAGTGAAAGTACACTGGTCAAACATACATTGGAACTACACAAACAATGCAATCGCTGCTTCCTCGGGTGAATGAATGACTCTGTGGCGCTTCCACGAGTGTATCCCAATAAACACAATACTAGGGGAGGCGCACTCTCCTGGCAAAGCGCAAGCGTCCTTCCTTCGGAAGGAGTTGATATTTGCGTTGGATCCGAAGGATGGATCCGAAGGATCCAACGCAAATTGGAAACTGAAGGAACAGAAACTAAACCTATTCCTACTGAATTTAGCCAATCAGGGGAATCTCAACCGACCTGATTGGTCCACAGGAGCCAATCAGATCACTCCACGTCTGGAGCTTCACCTTTGCCAGAGATCATGCGCCCGAGACTGGCCTTCCGCCAGTCTCGGAGTATGGCGTGGGCTGGCCGGGCTTATACAAGCCCAGCAATGCATAAGGGCGAGCTAGAAGCTCAAGCCTTTCAATGCGCGCGCCACAACTCACGCCAGTCGAGGGATTGCAAATGCGAGGTCGTTGATCACAAGTTTGACGGACTCGAAAGTCTCATATGGATTTCTCCACCCATCGACGCAGTATAAACGACGCAAAGTGTGTGTTTCGTGTGTTATGCAATTTTATTAACCCCGCCCATCGATGAGAAGTGTGAAAAGCTGGTCGCGGCGACCAATATTTGAGCCTCCGAGTGCTTATTTGGACTCATTTTGCAATACAACTCTACTTCGATTGCACAAATTACTCCTCTAAACGTTTGAACTTGAGGTTCGACAACGGACGAAGCTATGCCCATGGGGCTGAACTCGATCGAATCTTGCGGCGATGCACCCACGAGAAAGCGTTCTAAATTTGGCTCGTTTCAAGACTCGTCATTGACGTCTCATACAAAGGATGAAGTCATTCACGATTTAGATTAGTGTTGAGTCGAATGGTCGTCGTTGTCGAATTCATCGTCGCTGGACTCGTCACCCGATGACGATTCGTCACTCGAAATCACCTCTTCTTTCTCTGTAGCGTCCATGGCATACCGACAGCACTCACTTCCTCGTCGGAGCATCTTTAAGTTGCAACAAATTGTGCACCACAGCTCGGCAGCTACTTCGTCAGGGTCGCGTTCTCCAGTCAGAAAACTCGAGACGAGGAAACCAATGCGCGAGGGCAGACCGAGGCGGCGCTGAATCAGGAGGATCACGCGTGATGTCGGACTGCACGCATTCTTGTAAAACCGACGGCAGACACCAGTCCAAAGCGCGCGATCTTCGCAGGGAGCAAAGCGACAGCAAGCAAAGAGGAGCGGGCGAAAGCACGCCACAGCCTCAAATGCTTGCACAACGTGGGTCATGCGATGTTTGACTGCGAAATCCAACCATTTAACTGCGACGAGACTTGTGCGGGACTCAGCAGCGTATTGGAACAAAGTGGATTCGCCCGACAACCGCAGAGCATTTAGAATCCAGGGCTGGTATTTGCGCCGCAGCATCAATGTGATGGACTTGTGAAGACTGTTGTCGTAGCACAGTGGTGGCACCAACTGCTGGACGAGATGCAATGCCAAGCCCCAATGGCGAAATCGAAGGGCAATCTGCAACCCACGCCCGCAATGCCTGTTGGCAGTCGCTCGTGTGTCCAATTGCATCAAGCAGCAGAGGAGATGGTCGACCATTGATGGACGCGCGCCGTGTTCGCAGGCAAATGCAATCAATTTCGTGACGCTGTCCGCCGTCCACATGTAGTACGGGCGCAGCAGGTCGACAATCGCGAGCTTGGAATTCAATCCCGCGACGCTTCGCATCAATGGCGTGATGCCGTAGAGACGCATCGTCGCGAGATACGGTTCGTTGGCGAGCATGTCATGGACACGGGCAGTGCGACCATCAAACACGGCGGCGTGGAAGAGCTCAGCATGTGAGATGTGTGGGGTCATGTGGAAAGTAGAAAATGGATTCTGCAAATTGGCCCTGCCTTGATCTGCGACACGGGGATTCAGAACGCTTGTTGGACATTTCAGTGACGTTCACAGTGGAGCGTTTCACCATCGCATTGCACACTGGACAAGTGTCCGACTCGAGAAAATCGACCACCTATTATTGACAGAGCATACTAGAGTACGTGAAATGAGTCAGTTACATAGAAGGAGTACGAGCCAGTGACATTAATCTTGGGCACGCCTACGTCCACGTGTGTCTTCTTGTCTAGCAATAGCGACGAATCGAGTGACAGCGAGGATGATACGTTTTGCAATTAGATATGTATGCACTGTTATCTATTCTCTAAGCATTGTGTGCTGGTTGTTGTCTCGCACTTGCTTTCTTATTCACAAAAACATATTCGACACTCTCATTCTGTTGAATATGCGAGATTCAAAACATTCTGTCGCTGGGCCAATAGGTTACTCGAACGCTTGTCCTGGTTATGAGTTGTCAATTTCCTTGTCGCATGCTGCAGTCCAGTTTATACTTGACAGGCCCGATTGTTCGTACAGTCTGCTGAGAGGACCATTTTGAAATTGGCATTTCAGACAATGGAGCCAAATACTCTTGTGCCCGAGGTTACGACCGCGACTGACGTTTCGCGCCATCTCAAGTACACGAAAGTTGGCTTTCCGTCGTGCCCAGATGCGATGTTTTGTGTTCAAGTGACGACAGTGGAAGGACCATTTCCTCTTCACTTGGAGCTTTCAACTCTTTCCCAAGACTTAACCATGGAATGGTAAGCATCGTACTTGTGGTTCAATTTTACTCTCATGGTTGGCAATGCCACGTGCAATTGCTTTCCGAGGTCAAAACATTGTCGCACCGCCCATCGAGCCACAACAACTGACGACTGCACTGACAGTACACACTTTTGTGTACTCGTATTCGCAACATTCGCACCCACGGCAGTGAACTTTGAGATTTTTGCATCTCGTACACTTCTATTTCGTCTCAAAAGCCCAAATGGCAACGCAATCACAACATAAAAGCACGTCGAATGGCTTTTAACTTCACGTGAACATCAATAGACTAAAGCAACAGCAGGTAGGCTAAACACCAGCAGTAAAAAGCAACGGATTTTCTCAAACTAAGCACAACGGGTACATAACAGTATGTATCCCTTGCAATTGGAGTTCATTTCCATTCCATTTGATTATGTGCATGACCACTGCCCACCAACGGTATAGGCAATCACTGCCTACAACACAACAGAGGAATTGTTGCCAGCGTGTCATATTCCTTCAGCAATATCCAATGTCTTAAATCAATGCCATGCGCCTCCTTAGAGGCAAACCATCACGGACTCAAATGCTCAGAAACTTTCCAATGACACGTCGCTGCAGCTAGAATGCCATCAAGGTACTCAAAGCGGGTGTGTTTCGCTTCCAGTTGATGGTGCAGCTGACAAGCGAGGCCGAGTTTGACTTGTTTGTGAATGCCTTGCCGCATAAAACATTCCGCATGAGTGGATGTCATGCAACGCGGCGCGGCGATGCACGACTGTCGTGCTCTCCAAGAACTCGAAGCTTCGCGTATTTGGCCGATTGGGAGACGCGGCGTTGCAGATCTCGCTTTTAGTGGAAGAAGTGGCAAGCCTTTAGTTCAACTGAAAACGCTATTTCATTTTAGGCCAGTGATAACTTTTTTAACGCGTTTGTCGCAACGTGGCGCGACACTGTTTCCAAGCAATGTGGAATTGTTTTTATAGGGCATATGCATCATTGTGCCATCGACATGCATTTCAATTGCCCGCGCAATAGAACGAAGATGAGCCAAAAACGTAGTTGACAACCTGTGCCAGGCACGACGTGGATACCCGCGGAACTGGGGAATAGAAACAACGGTCTAATCCAGTCAAACACATACTTCATTCGAAAGGGTTATATCGACAACCCAGTCGGGTCTGAGGGTTGGACGACTGATGTCGAACATTCCAAGGACGTCGATTACGCTTTATGAGAATAATTTGATTTTGTACAGCACCATCGGGCAACCATTGGCTGCTTCTGTGTCTCTTTGATTGGCCGTCTTGAACGCCACGCGCGATTTGGCGGCAAACAAGCAGCGGGCTGAAACCGAGTATTTTGAGCTTTACAAAGGTGGAACGACCATCAAGGTTCTCGACGCGGGTGTGTTTTGTGTGCAGTTGATGATGCGGCTAAAAACACTGGACGTTTTGACTTGTTTGTGAATGCCCTGCCACAGAAGAGAGTGTCCGTCCGAGAACCTTTAGAAACAAGGCACAGTGACACGACAACGGTCGCTCTAACGAAGAACTCGATTTTTCGTGTGTTTTGGTGCTTTGGGGATGTGTTGGAGAACCTTTTTTTAGTCTTGGAAATATTGCCGGGATGAAGACTACAAAATGACTTGCCGTCATGTGTCTCTGAAAGGCATGGTAAGATGAAATATTGTGGAATTGTTTGTTGCATTCATAGATACTATGAACGTGCAAACGGTTGGATACGATATTCAATACTTGTAGTAAAAAGAAGTATTATTGTGCTTTGCACCTGTTTTGGCTATTCCAGACCTAAATCCATGGTTTAATTATTATTCGACGTGGAATTACAACAGACAGGGGATGATTTTACGCATGGTTTCAGGATAATTTTACGGATCGCGTTGTTTTATAATTATTTCAGCGACAGTGATTGGTTTAGATACTGGTGGAGCCCATACCTTAAGCTTATTCCACTGTTTTGTCCAAATTCAATTTGGCAAAGAAGGTGTTTTACGATGATCAGCATTGACATGCGTTGGAGATGCGTTGTGCTAGTACAAGTGTACGGCATCGATGCCGACACCGTCCGCCACATCTTGGGCTTGTCGCGACGGAGCGTAGACAGATTCAACGGCATGTTCACCTCTACTG
>VJMH01005414.1:0-26841 GCA_009835185.1 Aphanomyces stellatus | reverse complement strand
GACCGTGATGCGCGCGCCCGCGGGGGCCGCCCACGCGCTCGCGAGCTGCATGGACCCGCACGCGACCAGTCGAATGTCTTGCTCCGTGACTTGGAGCCAGAGATCCCCGACGACGTTGCGGCAGAGCAACGTTTTCGCGTTCGAAAAGCCGGGAATTTCCTGCTCCCCGAGTTCGTACTCTTGGTCGACTTGGGCAAACCCGAGGATGCGCATTTCGTTGACAAAACTCTGCATCAAGTACGCGTCTTGGCCCGCGTCAAAGGTCGGGCGCAGCGCCCACATGCCCTTGATGCCAGCGAGTTCCGTGGCCGCTTGTTCGTTGATACCAATGCCGTTCCGAATGATGCGAAGCGACCCGTCTTTGTACGCGCCGCTGCATGTGACAATCTGGCCCTGGCCTTGGCGGTCGAGGTCCATCACGCAAAAGTCAACGATCGGCCCCACGTTCACGTAGCTGTCGAGGACTTCCAAGTACGAGCCCGTCGTCGCGTCGCGCGTCGGATGCAATTTAATCAGCTGCGAATCGCCGTACGCGCTCCCGACAAACACAACCTAGAGATGCGAGGATGAGCATCACAAGGAGGATGGAGCCGCGAGTCGTACCCCATTGTCAAGGTACGAGATCGTCGACGCGATGCTGGTTTCGCCAAGGACATCAAGCGAGATGCCTGTCACTTCCTTGCCCGTGTGCTGCAACGCGACCACTTGCAACAAGCCAAACTGGTCGGCCAAGAGGAAGCGCGAGCCGTCCTTGTCGACTTGACCATATACTTGGATCACGGTGCTCTGCATCGAGATGGCGTGGCACGTCGACCCATTGTGGTAGACGATCATTTGCTGGCTGACAATCAAGACCCCGCCAAAGGGCGACGGCACGGGGATGAGAAGAGATGCCCCTGCTTCCACGTGGCTTTGGCTCCATGGACCCTCGGCGAATTCCTTCTCCTTGGTCAAGATGACATAAGTTTTCACGTGGCGGGCGGCGCGGTAGTCTTCGTAGAGGACGCAAATCGTGGGTTTCGCGCATCCGTAGAGAAATTTGACATCGATCACGCGGAGCTCGTCCAATCGAATGTTGAAAGTGTCCGAGAGCTTCCCGTGCCCGTCCATGGGAATAACCTTAAAGTACCCTGAAAGAAACGATTTGAATACATTGTCGCCACCAACGCCATGGGCTAACGTACCTTCGTATAGATTCATGCCAAGGAGACGTCCTTCGGGGTCAATGTTGCCACCTGTGATGACTTCGCTCATCCGACCGATGCTGTCACGGATGTTCCCGTGGGCCTTTGTCACGACGGTCTTGGTGGAAGCGTCGTACTCCAAGACGCAAAATTGGTACCTATAAGTGTGCCCGATGGTCATGTCATGGTCGGCAGTCTCTCCATTCGGCAGCACATGACGTACCGTTGCGTGCACAAGAAGAGAAGATCGACCGAGGACGAGGGCGGTCGGAAGAGCTCCAAAATCGTGATGCGGCCGTAGATCGCAACGTCATGGAGCGGCGTCAATCCTTCGGGTGTGAGCAAGTGAATCTCCACGCGGGTGCTCTTCCCCAGGATCAAGTTTGTATCTCCCGCGCCGGTGAAGCTGCCAACGCACGAGTGCGTGACGCTCGTCGGCTTCTGCGCGGTCACGACGTAGTTCTTGCAGTCGCTCATTTTCGTGTTCAACCGCCAATTGCAGAATATAAGGGAGTATACTGAACCCAAGTGATTTTGCCGAGGAATGCAATCGTGAAATATCCGGAAAGGCTTCCTGTCGTTTTCAGCCAATCAGAGATGCCCAAATTTCCACCCCAGGAGATCTTTGGCGCAAGAAGCTGGCGAAGTTAGATGTCGGCGTGGAGGACGATTTGCGCACATACCAAGATGAGCGTCGCCGAAGCACACGCGCTTGATATATCGAGTGCATGGGCATGCAGGATTCGTGATCTCCGCCGTGAAATATCGCGCCTTGATGCTCGCGAAGTGGCGAGGTCGAACGCATGCGCCTGAGGCCACTCGCTGTCCTTAAAACTCGTCCACGGTTAACCTTGCCACATGCGTATCGCTCAAGTTGGCGAGGACCAAGGGTCCGCATTCTACAAGTACCATCATGCACGTATGTACCTTTGATCGCAGCGTGCTGGATTCCTTCATAGCAGGGACGGCGGCAGCAGTCGATGATACTTCTCAGAAATCGTTCGTTTGCAGATTCACTATGACGGCACGAAGACACCGCCTTCCACCGCGAATACGATGACCATCGTCCATTGAATAAGACAGTCAGCCTTTGGCATCAAGCCTCCCAAGCCCAACCGCGGTGGACCACAAGGAAATACATGTTCTTTCGAGTACAGCGATCAATAAACACATTCGATGTGGACTCGCTTTGGGGCTGTGTCTGTGCACGTGCAGGTTTATATGCCCACTCGCAGGTACTCAAGCGAACAGCGCCAGGACACAACGACCGACTGTACAAGGACAAGTGGCGTCTGCTTTTCGTCCTCAGGACCTAGGCCGATGACGCGCAATGGAAGAAACCTTGGAAGACCACAAGAATCGCCGCTTTGTTGGCGCCACCAACGTGGCAAATCTCGGCACAAGAACCAAAGCTCGAGAGTGTATGTTGTCACATCTGATTGGTTGAAATATCGTCTAAAATCTACTTTTTCAGCCAATCTGATGCTGATTTGTCACGACAGTGTTTTCGCATCACATGGGCGACACACTGGTTCATTTCAGATTTTGCAATGTGGTCTGTCCTCGTTGGCGCGTCTGCGGCGGGGTATGCCGCCGTTGTTGGCTTGATTGGCGCCGTGAAGGGATACATGCCGCCCAAACTAACTGGCAAAGATCTGTGCAAGAAAGGAACGCCTGCCGGAGATATCCCCATGTACGACATACGGCATTCAATCCTTTGAGGACTCATCGATGTTTGTAGTCCAGAAGCACTTGGAATCGTGTCGGGTGCTGTCTTCGTCGTCGTCTTGACCGCACTCAGCTTCTTTGTCGAGTTCAACCAAGCGAGTATGCGGTGGGGTATTGTCTCGATTGCCGCCATGATCACGCTTGGGTATGCAAATTGCCTCCTTCGTCGGCATCCTCATTCTCGACATGTAGTTTCACGGACGATCTCTTTGATCTGAAATGGAGACACAAGCTCCTCTTCCCCCCGCTCGCAACCATTCCCGTTCTCTTGCATTACTCGGGGGTCACATGGGTCGTCATGCCGTTCCCCGTGCGCAGTCTCATCGCAGACGATGGCATCCTCCATCCCCTTCTCTCCCTCGTTTTCAGCGTCTCGCCCGATGGACACGTTGTCGACTTGGGCTATGTTTACTACCTCTACATGGGCATGATGGCTGTCTTTTGCACGAATGCGATCAACATCTATGCGGGCTGCAACGGCCTCGAAGCTGGCCAAGTACGCCTCTTTCGTCTTCTTCCATGAACATGCCATTCTAGTCCTTTGTCATTGGTGTCGCAGTTGTCGTGCTCAATTTGACGCAGATTTTACGTGACCACGACGGCCTCCATTACCATTTGTTTTCGCTCGTGATCATGATCCCGTTTCTCTTTACAACCTTGGGCTTGCTTCACCACAACTGGTACGTCGTCCCCAGGTCTCGTTAGTCTTATCGTGTTCCGTTGCAGGTACCCGTCGCGCGTGTTTGTCGGGGACACCTTTTGTTATTACGCGGGCATGACCTTTGCCGTCGCCGGCATCCTCGGCCATTTCTCCAAGACGCTCCTTCTCTTCTTCCTTCCCCAAATCCTCAACTTTTTGTATTCCATCCCACAGCTCTTCAAGTTTGTCCCGTGCCCGCGCCATCGCTTGCCCAAATTCAACCCCAAGACGGGCAACTTGGAACCCTCGACGGTATATATCTTCAGTCGCCGTGGCTTCACTTGTTAACTTCTGTCCTAGATCTCGCCCGACTCGACGCGCAGCAACATGACCATGCTCAACCTCTTCCTGGTCCTCTTTGGCCCCATGCCCGAGAAACGTCTCGTCCAACTCCTCCTCGTCTTCCAGGCCTTCTCGTGCATCCTCGCGTTTGGCATCCGATATGGCCTCAGCAGCGTCTTTTACGACGCCGTACATTAATCGTTTACCACATTAATAATCCCATTGGTCTCCTTTTGTTATTCGCCACCCTGGCGGAGGGCTTCATACGCCACAAACGACAGCACTGACGCTGGCAGTGCCTTGATGCAG
Source organism: Aphanomyces stellatus (assembly GCA_009835185.1). Taxonomy (NCBI): domain Eukaryota; phylum Oomycota; class Saprolegniomycetes; order Saprolegniales; family Verrucalvaceae; genus Aphanomyces; species Aphanomyces stellatus. The sequence continues at coordinate 22,638 of VJMH01005414.1, read as the reverse complement.
TTGGGCGCGAGGCCGCGGTAAAACGCCGCGCCGTACGAGGCTTCGCGCGCCGTTTGACGAAAACAATCCCACGTCGATGTGTACCTGTTCACCTATTGTTAAGAGTCTCAAAGTGGTCGTCGTACGTGGGCCATGCATGCGGCGCCAGCCACGCGCCTTGCATTTGCATCTTCCGACGCACGACGTCGAGTGGAAACGTTGCGACTTGGGCAGTCACGGACGCCCCCAACGCGCATGCGATCTGGCCCGCGACGGCCGAAGACACGGCGTGGTCCCTACGTTTGAAGTCGTCGGAAAGTTTAACATTTGGCGGCCTAGAAGTACGCGGGACGATGGGGGTGCTGCTGCTGGACGACGAGCCACGGTCGGAGGAACTCGTAGACGGCGAAGTTGAGCCCAATGTAAGGAAAGACACCAAGCGAGGCGGCGGCAAAGCCACGGTAAAAGGCGCCGATGCCTTCATGGACATACTACTCCAAATGTTAATCAAGCAACTAATCAACGTACCATCGAGTGGATGCAAGAGGCGACGGTCGGGTACACTTTGGTCGGCGTGAGGATTTGCTGAAGTGCCATGCGGCCGCGAATGACGTCGAGGGGATAGAGCACCGCTTGGACCGTCACGCCGGCGCACCCGCCAGCCAGCGCATTCTTTACCTCGGCGTTGAACCCTATGTCCATCACTTGAGCATGGGAGAGAAGCTCGATCGATGGACCCAGGTCGTGAAAATGCTGGCGGAAGAGGTCACACGCGACCAACTTGAGTGGAAACGACGGCGCGGTCTTGACGCAGTGCATGAAATTCCCGGCAAACAAACCTACAAAGGCGTAAGACGAAGAGCGTCCAGGCTGCATACTTTGCCAGCCCGCTACCCGCGCCATGCGCTGAAAACTCTGGACGACGTTGATGTTGGCTGGGAGAAGACCAACTTGGCGGGCCAGCTTCAGTCGTTCGAGCGGCGCCGTGGCCGAGCGCGCAAAGACGCCGGCCACAATGGCGGCAAGCACATCTTGAAACGAAAAGAGCGAGCGAAAGGGCACGGGTGCTTCCGACGTCGTCTGGGACGTCTTGGCCGGCGATTTCATCTACTCGGTGGCATATAGACAAGAGGCATACACACAACGAACGTCAAAGGCCGTGTGCTTCCACTTCTCCTCGAGCAGTTGCAGGTCGCGGTGCAGTAGCGTCAAGAGTGCACTGATGGCCGTTGGCGCGAGTTTGGGATTGGTTGACCACGCTTGGCACGCGGCAACACAGTCGTGGTACGTGATCGGTTCATTCGGCGAGGCCTTGCCAAAGTATTTCTGCAGCTGCGGGGTTGCCGTTGCGGGTCTATGAACAAATGACGACCGACCATGGGCTCTGCCTGTACATGTCGAGGCGCGACGGCAGCGCGGCGCTGGTCAACACGTGGTCTGCATGGCGCGGCCCTCGCAACGACTAACGAACGTCAAGAGGGAACGAGGGACATTGAAAAGGACGCACGCGGTACATGGCTTCGGCCAAGAGCGGGTTGAACGTGCGCGATGAGTACGCTTCGAGGCACATGTGGAAGTGGGCGAATTGGGAGAAATTGATTTTCGAGAGGTCGTCGGGGAACAAGAGCGTCTGTGCGGTCTGGACGCCCGATGGGTCTTCAAAGAGGTGGGCAATGTCGTCTTTGGTCAAAAACGACTGGCCCGTTTCGTCGTCGTGGTCGCTGGCCGTTTTGTTGAAGATGTCAAGGAGGGTTGTGGACCCACTTCGTGTCGTCGAGAGCAAGATACTTCGATCCTAGCGACACAGTTTCGATGAAATGGACCCTCTTTTGGTCGACCAGACGCACCATGCACCAGATTTTGCTGTCTTCGACGGCGTGCACACTCGCGCCGCGTCGGCTGTTGTACAGCAGCGCGGCCTCGCCAAAGGCATCCCCGCGCCCAACAATGCGATCTAAAAATTCCTCGCCGCCATCTGCACAAGGTGACGTCATCATGGTCTAGAGATGACGTGATCAACCTGCGTGGTGTCGCGTGATTGCGCACGATCCCTTCTCGACCACGTAAAAGTAGTCGCCAAACTGGCCTTGTTCCAACACGGTCGCGCCCTTGGGGAATTGCAACGAAAAACACCGGCGCACCTACAACCATCCCAACATAACATTGGTACATTGTCGAACCGACGACAGCCATCACGAACGGACGACCTTACGTACCGCGGCAGCCTGTGCCTGTTCGCTGACGCTGGCAAAGAGGGGGTGGTTGGCCAGCGTTTGCATGAGAAACTGGCGCTCGGCGAGCGACTGAGTGGCCGCGGGGTGCGCTTTCACGGCGGCCGTGAACGCGTCCTTGTCCAACGCATACGCGACCAGCTCGTCCGAGCACTTGACGGTCGCGCGGCGCGGCGTGCCGTACATGAGCGCCGAGTCGCCAAACGCATTCCCAGGTCCATTGGTCGCGACATGCACCTGTTGATTGCGTCATCATCGTTGTCGAGGCATCCACAGCGTACGAAATTGCGGGCGGCCGTGGCATCGTGGAACGAACTCGATTGGTTCCGCCGGAGTTTGGCCACGGGTTCGGCCGCGTCTTTGGTCGATGCGAGTTGAGTGCTGTAGGCATCGTAGTCGACGAGCACGTCGACCGTGCCCGAATCGATCACGTAGAAAAAGTCGCCGGTCATGCCTTGGTAAAACACGACTTGGCCCGACGCGAATCTACCGCGAGGGCACTAAAGCGAGGGAACAACAATCGCAAGGACGATACCGTTTTCGTTGAAACGTGGCCGCGAGTGCGCGCAACTCAGTCTCTGTGAACGAATGGAAGACGGCGTGGCGGCGGAGCGAATGGACAATCTTCTCAAGCGCGGCGGGCGGCGGCGGCGCGGACACGGCCGTATCGACGAGCCGCGCTCTCGTCTCGGCCAATTTCTCTCGAAGTGAGATTTCGGGCAACCACGACGCATCTACTCGGGCAGATTAGGACGGACGATCACGACGCGCGTCGGACTCTGGAGCTTGACATAGTCGCTCGTTTCGGAAAAGTTGTGCGGTCGGTATGAGTTGGCGGCAGGGTACGGAAGCAGCAACCCCACGTGTTGGTACAATGCAGCCACGAGCTGCGAGCAAAAGTACCGCGTCGCGTCCGCTTTCGACGCTTTGTTTTCAAACACAGAGCTATCCAGACGTCAAAGGAGATGAAACGGAGACGAAAAGGAGACGAAAAGGAGAGGGAACGCACCGTTCGGTCGCGTCGAGTTGCTCGACAAGGGCATCGTGCTGCTCGCGCAAGTGTTGCAGCTCCGTGCGAAGACTGTTTTGTTCGAACGGAGACATCTTGGTGCGATGCGTCATGTCGTCCTGGATGGTCTTCATGCGCCGCTTCAGATCCACCTACAGAGGACATAGGCACATAGGAGAACGATCGTAATGTACAATGTCGTTGAAGAGTTGCTCGCGGGCGACGCGCGACGGCACAAAATCGGCGCCGGCGTTGATCAAGACTGGACACACAAGGTGAGGATGGACGGTCGGCGCGAACTTACCTTGGACACGATCTTCGTATGGAATGTCCTGTGCGATCACACGCTGGACAAATTCAGCGGCGCGCTGTCGGAACTCGGGCGTCCGGTTCACTTCGACCTTTTGGATCCGCACTTCGTACGACTTGCTGTAGCGGATGCGGTCAATGAGTGGCCGCAGCTTCACGCCCGTCATGGCCGCTTCCAGGAACATGAGCTTGCCTATGCATGTACGTCAATCAAGTAAATATGCGCCATGGGCTGTCTACCATCGTCGGTCTTCACCACGACGCCATTGTGGTCCCACCGGGTGCCTCCCCACGCTTTGGCCGAGTAGCAGATCAGCCCACCGTACAAACTCATGGCACTGCATTTGCGGTCAAAGAGCACGACGTCGCCCGTGTCCAGTTGCATCTGGTCAAGCAGCTTCATGAGGTCTTCCTCGTCCTCGCCCGGCGCATCTTTTGTCGGCCGCGTCATTTTCCAATGATCCACGAAGATGCAAAATCGGCGCCCACTGCCAGCCACCTTGTGCAACACTGTGGTGGGTCAATATCCGGATAATGTATCCGGTGAGCCAATCACAACGAAGGTTTGAGGCGGCGCGGCGATGCAGGATTCCAGCACAAACACACGGCGATGCATTTACAACTCTGCCGCCGACGACGGCACTCTCTACGTGGCGCGACTCGCCACGGGCGTATGGCTACCAACGGGGGTGCTGCCGCCCCCTGGCGTCATCGCCCCAAACATAAATTCTTCTTCTTCGTTCGGGACAGCGACAAAGTCGGCGCCCATGCGTACGATGGACGCGACGCGGGATCGGCGACGGGTGTGTCCATCCAACGTGAGTGGCGTCGTTTCATCCATGGTACTCAGCGCCTGGGCTTCGAGTTGGGACCAGTACGACCCGATGATCGTGCAGAGGGCCGTGGCAAGGGACGTCACGACGAGCGAGATGATCCAAAACGTGTAGCCCCATGTTTGGATGCACGAACCCATGGCGACGCCGGCAAGCCCCGTCGCAAAGTACCTATGTCGCACTCTATCAGCCTCTTTGCATCATCCCACGTACCCGACGGCCGTAAAAAGGCCCGACGCGCCGGCCGCCACGTCCACGGGCAAGTCGGCGGGGACGGTGTAGCTCAAGAGCGTATAGTTCCCAAGCAAGAAGATGCTGACGAGGAAAACGAGGCCCCCAAGGTAGACGATTGGAAGCGTCGCGGCGAGCAGGTAGAGCAGGACAAACGCGACGGCGAGCACGACCGAGAAGAGGATGACTGGCGGCATGCGCCGCGACTGAAAGACCGTGTCGCTGATCCAGCCGCAAAGAACGCCACCGACAAATCCACCCAGCGTCCAAGCGCCGCCGAGAATCGCGTGGTCGTCAGCCGTGAGCGGCACGGGCCGCACGGTGTCAAAGAACGAGTACATCCAGTTGAGGAGGCCGTCGCGAGTCCAGCTGAGGCAAAAGACAGCGGCCAAGTAGCCCCAGAGCGTCTTGTTGGCGAGCAGTGTCGAAAATTTCGTCGGCGGTGCCGCCAGCGGCTTGGCCGCTTCGTGCATGTTGGTCGACGTGGGGGGTTCATTCGCCACGAGTGTCGCGACGACGAGCGCCATGCCGACGAGGAGCGCGCCAGGGATGAAGAAGAGGTACGGCCACCCGAGAAACGTAATGATCGTGTGCCCCGACCCGAGTGCGAGGTAGTACCCGCTGGCCACGAGGATGTTGAAGACACCTGCGGACGATGAGCAGACAATGGGAGGGGGACACGGCGACGGACCTGAGAAGACGCCGCGCTCGCTCGGGGCATACCACGATGCGTTGATCTTCACGACGGCGCTCGTCCCAAAGCCTTGGCTGAGCACGTTGAACGCGTAGATGGAAATGACACTCGGCAGAGAAAACGCCTGTGTGACAAAGAGTGTCCCGAGCGCGAGGTTGCAGGCGGCCGCGAGGACACACGCTACTAGCATGCCCCGCTGGCCGCCAATGCGGTCGGTGATTTGACCCGTAAAGGGCGCGCTCAATGCATACGCCCACGACCCAGATGAGATGATCCTGGAGAGAACGAGATTGATCGATGTAGGCGACAAAGCGCGACATACCATCCCATGTCGGTGACCGTAAACTGCAACGCATTACGGACGCTGTCAATGTTGCCCGCGGCGATCTACGAGAGAATTCAGATGCATGGCAAGGGGGAGAGACATACGTTGTAGCGCGCCATGTAGAAGGCCGCGTACGCAATGCCGAGCGGCAACCAATTCATGAGGCGGCGCCATCTACAGTCGCGTCATACGTCGGCGGACGATGGGGGTGGACGGACCGGAAGGAGCGTGGGTAGAGAGCATTGCTGAGCTGGTTGAGTTCGGCGTCGAAGAGCGCGCCGACGACGACGACGGCGCCGATGACCGACGAGACCACCGACTCCATCGCGATTTCAAAAAACAGAATCCAAGGCGACGCCCCCGTTGACCTGAGGCTCGGGTCTCGCGTTTGATTGGTCCGATAAATGGGGCAAACCCGTTTATCCCACTGGGAGGTGAATCTCTCACTCTCAGATTCGATCAATGTCCCAAAACGGCACGATCGAATCTTGCACGTGGCGCGAGGTGAGCATGTGCAAAGACGACATACACGGACAACTCGACAATGGCGGGAAGGATCCATGGGAGCCAAAAGCATGCGAGAGGACCTGGGGGTCGTATGAGATCCATAAACGAGAGTTCCCTGTGGCTCCCTGTCATCATGAACTTTGGTCCGTCCTCGACGACTTTCATCCCAACACAGCAGTTAGTGTCGTTCGTTTCCCCTTTGAGAGACCAGAGACGTGAGAAAGAGTGAGAAAGCTGTAATTATATAATGTCCTCTGATTGGCTGAATTTGAAATACGTGACGATGTGATTGGTCCATTTGACTGGGCAGTTCGAATATGGAAGAAGCGAAACAAAGGCGGCAGGTGTCGGCGGGCAGCAGCATCATGGAAGTCGACCAGGCGTCTCTCGAGCGCATGTACGACTCGGACACGTCGTCCAACCTAGGCCAAGGAATCGACACCCCGCAAGAAGAGATGGGGGAGAGCTCGTTCTCGGATGCCGCGACGCCGTTCTCGTCGTCGTCCCCGAAAACCAACGATCGCGACATGTCCTGGCTGCGGCGCCTCGAACGTGATATGGACAAGAAGCTCATCTTGGATGCAGACAAAATCAACGAGCGTATTCAGCGACGAAAGGCGCAGGAGGACGAGATGCAACAGTCCCTCGCGAGCTTTACGCTCTCAGCGCGGCAGTCCAAGTCCAGCAACAGCGTGCAATCGTCCTCGTCCAAGTCGAACGACTCGATGATGGAAGCCGTGGCGGCGATGGCAGCAACAGAAGCGACCCGACCGTTCATGGACGAGTGGAAGGAAGCGTTCACGGAAGATGGAAAGAAGTACTACTACAACCGACGGACGCGCGAATCGTCGTGGGTCGTGTACGTGTCCTGCTATGATGCAATCTTATCTGTCTGTGGCTAGACCGGAGAATGCAATTGTTGTCAACCGCAGCATCGACTTGATGCCAAGTGCATCGTCCCTACCCTCTGCGACAGCGACGACAACGACGACGACATTGGCGGCGACCGCAGTACAGGTTGAAGACGACGCCCGTTCAACGGAGCATGATGCGGACGTGGTGGCGGCGTCCTCCATGACGCAAGCAAACAAAGTCATGTATTGCATGTTCTGCGGCAAGCAGTGCCGCGTGTGGGAACTCATGCAGCACATGAGTTCGTGCGTGATCCTCCTCGCCAACAAAGAGCAGCGCACGGCCATGTACGAAGAGGCCGTGGACATCATGGGCGAGCTCTTTGCCAAGCAGACGGTCGAGGTCGAGACCCAGACGAGTGACAAGTATCTCCATTACGCGTCGGTCTACTCGGTTCATGCGACCGACGACGAGAACGAGGATGATTCGTCAAGGGATCCCCTGGCGCTGCTCAAGCGGCGGCGGCGCCACACGGTCCACCCAACGACTCCATCCCGCGTCGTCGCCCTCGAGAGCCACATTGACAACGACGACGACGACGACGACGTGCGGCAATTGAATGTGGACGTGGACACGCAGCTGAGTCTCTTGCGCCTGAAACGCACGACGGAAGCAGCGACGTCGTTGCGCGGCACGTCCGAGCAATGCCGCTACTGCCACCGTGTCTTTGCCGAGGTAGGCCGGTCTCGCCCACGTGGTCTAATTTTTCCCAGGGGCGCTTGACCAAGCACGAAGCAGTCTGTCCTCGCGTCTTTGGAAGTGACCCGCTCGCATGGTCGTCGTCGTCGTCTGGGTCGACCAAGAAGGACTCGTCCTCGATCACCATGGGGCCCTTCAAGAAGAAAGATCGACCATCCTCGTCGTCCACCAAAAAGGCGGCGCCGCCCGCGGGCGTCACGATGAGCAAAGCCAATGGCCTTGTCGGGTCGTTCAAGGACCATCAAGCAATGCTTGTCACGTGTCCAAGCTGCCAGCGCCGATTTGCGCCCGCGGGCGCCCAGCAACACATTGCGATTTGCCAACACGTGGAAAACAAGCCCAAGAAATTCAACAAATCGTACGCAGTCGCAGGCTAAACCCGTCAACTCAACTCGCCTCTATTTAACATGCATGGAGAATATACAATCTGTCACGGACGCAGGCCCGCCTGCGCCTTTTCGCGAATCTCCTTGCGGATCTTGGGGTAGTCGGGGAACTTGTCGAGCACTTTTTGACTCACGTCGATCGCTTCGACAAACCGCTTGGCCTTGAGGTAGTTGAACGCGAGCTTGAACCCGATTGGCGCCGACGCCTCGCCGCCGCACTTCCACGCTTCGTGGTAGCAGTCGGCCGCGTCCTGGTAGCTCTGTTCCTTCTCCATGATGAGACCTAGGAGCTCCCACGCCTTGCCCGAGCTCTTGTTGTGTTGAAGCGCCTTCTTGCACAGCTCCTGCGCGAGGTCGTACTTGGATCGGCTCACGTAGATGTCGGCCAAGAGGATGTAGCTCCGTTCAAACTCATCCGGGATGGAGGCGTCGTAGTTCATCTTGGCGATGCGCTTGAGCTGGTTGCGGGCCTTGGGTTGTTGCTTGGCCAGCATGTAGGCCGTCGCGAGCGCTGGTCGTAATTCAATGAGCGACAAAGACAAAGATGGCACTCATCTACCGAGGAGCGCGGGGACGTTGTCGCGGTCTTCTTCGAGGAGTTCAAGCAGCGTCGCCGTCGCTTTCTCAACCATCGCTTTCGACTTGACGGCCATCGCGGTGTAGCACTCCAAGACGCGGACGCGCAGCGTTTTCTCGGGCGAGAGTTCGTCGAGCAGCGCGTTGGCGATCCGGATGTTTTCGACCTGTTCCTTGTTCGAGTCCTAGACGCGTGTCACGATTACGTGGCAGCCGTACGTCGAACGTACGTCCGGATTGTCCCACATGTTTTCACTGTCGGGGTTGATGTAAATCTCAATCATGTGGACCAATGCGCGCTGGCCCCACTCGCCGTCCTTGCGCGCGTAGTTGAATTCCTCGATCGCGTCGTGGATGTTGTTGAGGAAGCGGTTGTAGAGGCCCTTGCAGTAATGCAGCCCGGCCGAGTGCGCCACGCGCGGGCCGGCGCGCTCGGCGAGTTTGAGAAACCGCGGCGCGCGTTCGAGCTTGCCGGCTTGGCGCAGCATCCCAATGAAGCGACTGAGGACGGTAAAGTTGTCGGGCTTGGCTTCGAGCAGCTACGACACCATGATCAACAATGACAATGCGCACGAGCGTACGTTTTGAAAATGATAGATGGCCGACTCGTTGTCGTCCTTTTGCAGCATGATGTCGGCGAGCATCATCGCGGCTTCTTCGTGGGACGGGTTCAGTCGCAAGAGCGTCGAGCACTTGCTCTGGCACTGCTCCAAGTTTTGCTGGTGGTTGTAGATGCGCGCGAGCGTCAAGATTGCCTCTTCATGGGATTCGTTGGCCCGGAGCGACATCGTGCAATACTTGATGACGTTGTCCCTGCAATGCCATCCTCGTCATTGTGCCACGATATCATGACTCACGTACGCGTCCTTCTTGTCAGCGTAAATCTGCGCGAGTTTAAAGTTAGTGTTGGCGAGCGCGTTGGTCTGGCGAGTGATCTCATCCGGTTGCTCGTCGCGGAGTTTCTCAAGCACAGCCTTTTGCATCGTCGCCGCTTTCAAGAGTCGCTCGATGCATTCGTCGGTCCGATCGAGGCCTTTGAACACCACGGGCAGGATCAACGTCAGTTCAATGTCTTCGAGCATGTCCTTGATCTCGGTTCGGACGGTCGCCGTCGGCGCGGCATTCACGACTCGCAGCGCCTGGTCAAAATGCGAGAGCCGGCAGAGGAGGTTGGCGAGGTCGCGCCGGAGTGGCGTTTGGTCGGGTGCCGACCGCAGCGCCGTCTCGTAGTACTCGATCGCAGAGATGTAGTCGTGCTTCTTGACGAGGATGTGCCCGATTCGGCTCGCAAGCGATGCGTCGTTTGGACTGAGGACGAGTGCCGACCGGTAGGCTTCGATCGCGTCGTCCAATTGCTGGATGCGAAGGTACGCCTCGGCCAGTCGAATGAGCGATTCGGGCGTCGGGCTCAAGCGCACGAGTTCCTACGAACGCGCGATCGAGTGAGACAACGACCGATCGTTGGTTCGTTCGGAATGCACCTTGTAGCACTCGGCGTACAACTTTTTCTCCTTGCGGTGCTGGAGGTAAATGTCGGCTTTGATCATCTGCGCTTTGATGTACGCTGGGGATTCCTGTCCACATCATGACCAATCCCGATTGGACCGCAAGGCGGATCCGCTACCTGTGGCACGTTGTTGAGCATGATGATTGCATTATCAAAGTCGCCGCGCTTGATGGCGAGTTCACTGTTGGCGACCAAGACGCGCACTTCTTGCGGCGTGCCTCTACGCGCGATGTCGGTCAGATGTGTCCACCTTTTGTGAAAGCTGCGTACTTGAACACTTGGAGCGCTTCCTTGACGAGCCGTGTCGCTTCCGCGACGTTGTTGAGCTGCGATTGGACGGCGGCCGTTTGGATGTACACGGACGCTTTGTCAAAGAGTGTCATGTCGGTCGCGGGGTTCGTAGGCGCGGCCGTGACACTTGTGCGCTTGCTGCTTTTTCCTTTGTCGGTCGTCGGCGCCGCACCCGCAGTGGCCTTCATGGCCGTTTGCAGGATCGCCAACGCTTCCTTGAGGTTTCCTTCGTTCTCCATGAGCTTGGCCTTGATGATGTGGAACGACGGCGACTGCCGGACGGAAAAATCGTGGCTCAGCGCTTGGTCCAGGCTGCTCGACGCGGCCTTGAAGTGCTCGCGCTCCAAACACACGCGCGCCACGAGTAGATGCGCCTGCGAATGCAGCGGGTTCATCTTGAGGATCAAATTGCAGATGCGGTAGGCTTCGTCAAACTCGTTGGCGCAAAATTTCGTGTTGGCCAAGATCGATTGGATCTCGATGAACCCGGGGGACTTGTTGACGAGCTTCTCGAGGATCGTGATCCCGCGGGACGCCATGCTCTTGCTCTCTTCGAGGCCACCATCCAACTTGATAAATTCGGTCGCGATTTCAACGAGGAACTGTGGGTTCAAGAGGCTCATCATCTCATAGGTTGACATGTCCCCGGCCTAGGCGTAGCACATTGGTCGTTTGTGATGGCACATATGGACGTGTACCTGCATGGACTCTTTGAGTTTGTCCATGTGGAACTGAACTGCCTTTTGGAGAAACTTGACTTGCTTGGCCCGGTCGCCGTCCTTGTGCCAGCTCAACATGGCTTGGAGCAAAACGAAATCGGCGCTCGCGCCGATGCTTTCTTGGATCACGGCGAGGAATTCCATCTGCTGCGCGGCATCGTCGATCTGGTCCATCTTGATCTGGCAGTAGATGAGGCCGTGGAGCGCCGACTCGTTCGATTCGTCCAACTTGAGCGCCTCCTTGTACGACTCGACCGCTTCGCCAAAGTCGCCCATGAGGCTACGCTGGTAGCCCCGCTCGGCTCGGTACGTGCTATGGGCGTTGGGATGACGTCACCATGCACAAGTCAGGATGACAGACCCATTCTCGGGCGAGAGTTTGATTGCTTGGTCGACAAAGCCGAGGTTGCACGAGAGGACTTCGTGGTTGCGGTCGGAAATCCGCGCAATGCAACGACCAATCTCGTAGTAAAGCTGCGGGTTGGACGATTCGGTCGCATTCAGCGCCTTCATGAGGTCTCTGCGTCAGATGACGTGATCAACGATGTCGAGGACGGACGGACGCGTACCGGATCCGATTCGACGCTTCCTTGGGCTGGCCCTCGCGCGTGAGGAGATACAGAATGAGCAAACGCAAGGCGTCAATGTCGTCCCTGCAAGGCGCCACGTCAGTGTCTTGCATTCACTATGGCGCGACGGCTCACGTACGGGCTGTTGGCCAGAGCCCGCTCGGCACTTTCGACGCATTGGTCCCATTCGCCCGTCTTGAGGAGCACGAGCGCTTTTTCACTCAGTGCTTGTTTGAACCACGTGTACTTGACAACAAGCTACGCAGAGGACAACGATGAGACTCGTCGCGTTCTCCAAAGAAAATGCAAAGAAAATGCGACACGGCCGACCTGGTCGTAATGCTCGAGGGATTTGGAATACGCGCGCTTGAGGTCGTGGTACTTGGCCACGCCGAGAAGTTGCTCGGGGTCGTTGGCACTAGACACACCGTCAGCATGCGTTGTCCTCATCAATGACACGTGATCCGACGTACTTTTTGACTTCGACGAAGAACGAGATGGAATTCTCGCGCAGCTCCGTGTCGCGTTTCGACTTGGGCTCGCACGTGAGATCGACCCATCCCCGGAGGATCGTGGCTTTGATCTGGATTGGCGTCTCGGGCGAGATGCGGCCGCCCATGAGCGCTTCGAGGATCTTGCGCGCCTTGGCGTACTCCTTGATGTGCCAAAAGAAGTTGGCGCACTAGACCAATGCATGAGTGTATATGACGTGGGAATGGTGGACGGACGAGGAGTTGCGCGGCGTCGCCGGCGTTTTCTTCGGCGATCACGACTTGCATTTCGAGTTGGCCGATTTCTTCGTGGTCGACGTTCTTGCACTTGTTGTGCGCGTAGATGAGCGCGTGGATGCACGGCAATTCCACCTCCTTCTTCTTCTTCAAACTCTCGAGCTCGCGGATCGCCGACGAGTTGCTCCCTTCCATGACAATCCCAAAGCACCGCCAGAAGGTAATGACCGGATCGTTGCCCTTCTTGTCGAGGTATTCCTCGCATAAGCGCTGTACGTGATCGTACCATCCCTTGCGGATGTAATAGTTGATGAGGACGCGCGGGTCCATCGCAGTCGGCGCGGCAGTGGCAGGAGCAGCAGCACTCATCGTCCGACGAGAGGGAGTGTTGTGTCGAGTTGCCAAAGGTCGCTGATGTGAGAACGTATCTGATTGGTTGAAATTCAACCAATCATACGACTCGATGGCTCAGTTTGGAATTTGCCATCTCGAACACACACACACTTGTCCATTGGCGCGGAACTACCCCGCGCTGGTACACTCTACGTGCACCGCGGCGGTACACGTAGAGCAACAGATGTGGTGATGATCACAGAGCGACACCCCCGCAGCAAACCTCGTGCGTAAGAGCACCCCAGTCGCGTATTTCTCCCCATGTCTGCAGAGAGTGTCTTCCATTCTTTGATCCATCAACATCCACCGCATTCGTTTGCACACGCACACATCCTTTGTACATCTTAAAACAAGAAGAACTTTTGCGCGAGCGGGAGTATGTCGGCGGGTTCGCAAGTGAGCGGTTCCCCGTCGGCAGTCACTTCGTACGTCTCGGGATCGACCTTGATCTTGGGCAGCGCGTCGTTGAGCTTCATGTGCTTCTTCGTCACGTCACGACACTTGGCCACGGCCACGACGCGCTTCCCAAGCCCATACGACGCCACGATCTTCTTGTCGATACTGCTGCGACTGACAAACGCGATGGAGGTTGGTCCGACGGCGGCGCCCTGCGCGCCAAACATCGGGCGCATCTTCACGGGCTGGGGCGTCGGAATCGACGCGTTCGGGTCGCCCATCTGCGCGTAGACGATCGCGCCGCCCTTGATCACGAGCTCGGGCTTGGCGCCAAAATGGTCGGGCTGCCACAGGACCAAGTCGGCGAGCTTCTTGGGTTCGACGGACCCGATCCAGTCGGACATGCCGTGCGCGATGGCGGGGTTGATCGTATACTTGGCAATGTACCGCTTCACGCGGAAGTTGTCGGTCTCGTTCTCTTGGTCGGGTGGCAAGAACCCGCGCTGCTGCTTCATCTTGTCGGCTGTCTGCCACGTGCGCGTGATCACTTCCCCGATGCGGCCCATCGCTTGCGAGTCGGACGAGATGATGCTACCCTCGCCACCAATTGTCGTCACCAATTGTCGTTACTATCGTCATCGTCTTACCTGATCGCGCCAAGGTCGTGCAAAATATCTTCGGCAGCAATTGTTTCTTCGCGGATGCGCGACTCGGCAAACGCAACGTCCTCGGCAATGTTCTTGTCCAAGTGGTGGCACACCATCTACCCCATCATCATGTCACCCATCTTTTAGTGATCGTCGTCATCATCGCACCAACATGTCAACGTGCTCTTCAATCGTGTTGACTGTGAACGGCCGCGTCGGATTCGTCGACGACGGCAGCACATGCAGTTCACCGCAGACCGTGATAATGTCCGGGGCATGTCCCCCGCCCGCGCCTTCGCTATGATACGTGTGAATTGTTCGCCCACCAAAGGCCGCGATCGTCTGCTCCACGCAGCTCGACTCGTTGAGCGTGTCGGTGTGGATCGTCACTTGGATGTCGTTGGCGTCGGCCACGTCCAGCGCCTGCCGGATCGTCGCGGGCGTCGTGCCCCAGTCCTCGTGCAGCTTGAGGCCCACGACGCCAGCGTCGACGACGTCCTGCAATCCCGCCGGCGACGCCGAGTTGCCTTTGCCCGTGAGTCCAATGTTGATCGGGAACGCGTCGGTCGCTTGGAGCATCATTTTGACGTGGTTGGGGTGCGGCGTGCACGTCGTAGCCTTGGTGCCCGTCGCTGGCCCAGTGCCGCCACCCACGAGGCATGTGAGGCCGCTGATCCACCGTTCATCCCACCATCACGAGGATAATGATTACCTCGTCATCGCTTCTTCGCACAACTGCGGGCAGATGAAATGGACGTGCGTGTCGACGCCACCAGCCGTCAAGATCAACCCTTCGCCCGCAATCACTTCGGTGTTGACGCCAACGACCATATCGACGTGCACGCCCGCCATCACGTCTGGGTTCCCCGCCTTCCCGATCGCCCAAATCAGACCGTTCTTGAGCCCGACGTCGGCCTTGTAGATGCCGGTGTAATCCACAATCAACGCATTCGTGATGACCGTGTCCAACACGTCCGCGGCATACCGACCCGTAGCTTGGCCCATGCCTTCGCGGAGAACTTTGCCGCCGCCAAACTTGCCTACGCAAAGGCTGAACCAACACACGACAGCCGCGTCGTACATTCGTCGCCGTAGACTGTGTAGTCGCGCTCGACGTGCACAATCAGCTCCGAGTCCCCGAGACGCACCAAGTCGCCGGTCGTGGGGCCGTACGTGAGCGCGTACGTGAGACGGGACATGACGCAGGGGCGTGGCGCCGGGTCCAGGAGATTCGCGGGCGGCATCGGCGTGTGGAGGAAGCCTTGGGCGACCAAATTGGTCACAATCGCGTCAACTTTGGCATCGTCGACGGCGCCATCGCAGAGGTTGTTGCCGCCCGTGACGATGCGATGGCCGGCGATGGGCACAATGGACACCGTCTTGATGTCTCCGGGCTAACAACATTTGGAAGGGAGACGTGGGAGGAAGGAAGCGTACCTCAAAGCGCACGGCCGTGCCTGCAGGGATGTTGAGGCGATGGCCGTATGCGAGTCGTCGATCCAAGTCCAAGATCGGGTTGCATTCGATCAAGTGGTAATGGGAACCCACTTGGATCGGGCGGTCACCCATGTTCTTGACTTGCATGCGATGGATGGGGCGATCGGCGTTCATGACGATTTCGCCTTCGAGGGGCATGAGCTGTTCCTTTGCCGTCACGACCGGGTCTGGGGGGCCAAAGACATTGAGTTCTGGGATGGGGAGAAAGGACCCGTAGAGCGCAGCTTGCAAGTCGCCGTCGACGCGGCAAATGGGGTTGTGGACCGTCACAAGCTTCGTTCCGTCGGGAAACGTTCCCTCAACTTGGACGTCATGAATCATGGCGGGGACGCCGCTCATGACTTGCCGCACGCCGAGGAGCGTTTTGCCTTGGGACATCACCTCGGCCACGGTGTTTCCGTTGCGGATGAATTCCAAGCACTGGGACGCAATGAGGGCGACCGCTTCGACGTAATTGAGACGGAGTCCCCGCGCGAGGCGCTTCTGGGCCAGGAAGCCCGCTTGATGGAGCTGCAGGTGATCGAGTTCTCGTGGCGTCAAACGCATCTTTCTTTGTTTTCACAACAATGACTTGTCAACACTCGCGGCTCGCCATGCCTTGAAATTTCTCCCTCTGCGTCTGATTGGTCCTTTTAACTTTATTTCATCCAATCCAAACCAACCCTGGGCCTGTCGAATTTCCCCGATGTGATTGGAGGAAATATAGACAATTTCAACAAATCCAAGAGGCCCATTTTATCTCGTCGCCCATTGGTGGGATTCTGACCCTACCCCGAGGCATGTGCAGCACCAGCCATTCAGAGGTCGCAAAACCATTGGCCGGGACGCTGGCAGGTTTCGACCCTCATGCAATCATTTCCTCATCTTGGTTAACGAAGAAACATGCCTTTCGAAAAGCCTGTTGTGATTGACTGCCGCGCTCACTTGTTGGGTCGCTTGGCCTCTTTGGTCGCCAAGGAACTCCTCCTCGGCCAACACGTCGTCGCCGTCCGTTGCGAAGAACTCAACATCTCCGGCTCGCGTACGTAACTTCATATCCTCTCGCGCCTTTTGCATAGATTGAACGGGGCTGCGTCATGCACTGATGCCGCGATGCGTTGTGAGCGGCGTCGTCTGCTGCGCCTCCCGCGCGGCGGCGGTGGCTTCAAGGGAACTCATCGTTCTCGTCTCCCCCTCTCCCAACCGAGAGGTGCAGCGGGCAACCCCGCCCACACGTGATCGACGATCTCTGCTTGACGGAGTCTCGATTCAAAACATGCAAAAGTCGCTGTGTGCAGGCTCTCCCTCTGGTCTTGTACGCTCCTTCGCGGGCGGCAAGCCATGGATTGCCATGCCGCCTACACAACAGGAGACTCATGTCGTCCTTGTTTTGAATGTAGTCGTGCGCAACAAGGTCAAGTTTTTGCAATTCTTGAACAAGAAGTCTTGCACGAACCCCAAGAAGGGTCCCCTCCATTACCGCGCTCCCTCGCGCATGTTCTGGCGCACGGTCCGTGGCATGTTGCCGCACAAGACCGCCCGCGGTGCCGCCGCCCTTCAACGCTTGAAGGTACGGCTCACCTCAATCGTCTCGTGGAGACTCATATCATCGTCGTAGGTCTTCGACGGTGTCCCGTCCCCTTACGACAAGGTGAAGCGCATGGTCGTCCCTGATGCCCTCCGTGTCCTTCGCTTGAAGGCCAACCGCCGCTTCACCAACCTCGGCCAATTGTCGTCGCAAGTCGGCTGGCGCCACTCCGCCTTGGTCAAGCGCCTCGAAGCCAAGCGTATTGTCCGCTCGGAAGCTTACTACAAGAAGAAGTTGGAACAATCCAAGGCCTTGGCTGCTGCCACCGCCAAGGTGGAAGCCGAACACAAGGAACTCCGCCCTACTTTGGAAAAGTTTGGTTTGACCCTCTAAATGAGTTGTCTCTCCTGCGAGGCATCGTTGCACCATTAAGGTTCATTCTATGAATGACCCGACGAGGAATAAATGATTTTCAATCACACTGGTGTGTATTTATGGGTAGCAATCCCATCTTGTCGGTGCATTTGTGTCCACAGAGTATCAATGAACTTCCTTATCATGAATTGGACTTGCACGGTGTTGCTGCCGTGGCAACATCATCTTGCCATTGAATAAGACATGGAGAGAGCTCATGTTTACAAGTTATCAAACGCGCTAAACTTGTTGTCTGACGATTGTTGCGGCTGCTGTTGGTGGTAGCCAATCTGGAACTGCTGTTGCGGGAACGCTGGCGCCGAGTTGAAGCCCCCTTGGTTGTACTGCGGTTGGCCGTATTGTTGCTGTTGCGGTGGCGGCGGCGCGTTACTGAACTGTCCTCCGCCACCGTACATGGGCTGCGAATACTGCGACGGCTGGGACGAGTAGTTGCCTTGCTGGTAGGCGTTGGTTTGCGCGGGGGGTGCAGCGCCATAGGCATTCCCGCCCATGGGCGGCGCGGCCCCAAAACCACCCATTGAGCCCATGGGGGCCAAGGGGCTTGGAGCCGATTGGCCGTAGCCACCCGCGGACGCCGCCGGCATGTACGAGGACGGCGCAGTTGAGCCCATGTTCATGCCGGAAAACATGCTGGACGAAGCACTGGAGACAGCCAGTGGGATGGCCGGCGGTGGCGCGGCGGCGGGCGCGGGCGGCAAACTCGTGAGGAGGTTGTCGACAGCGTAGGCCGAGGACGGTGCCTAGTCGTTCTTTCGTGAGCAAATATCTTTTGTCATAAAAAATGGTTCGTACCGGAACATCAAGGAGGTCGGGCGACGATTTGGTGTCGCGGTTGGCCTTTTTGGCTTTTCGGCGCGCCGCGTAGCTGGTTTCCGAGTTTCCATTGTCGGCCGTCGACCGGGACGACGAATCCCCGCCACCGCCGCCCAAGATGAACGGATCCGTGTTTGTGCGCGACGACGACGACTTGCGGTCCGAGTAGGCCATCGGGCGGCGGTCCGAATACGGTTCCGGGTCCGACGCCACAACCGGTCGTTCTGGTTCCTTCTTGATCACGTATTCCTCTTGGAGCATTTTATTCACCGACGACAAGCCCGACTGGCGCTCCTTGGCCGCTTCGAGCGCGCGCGCTTGTTCTTGAAAGCCTGACGAGGCCAAACTACCCAACAGACACATCATCACGACGACCAACGACGACGACCAACGCGTACCTCTGCGTGGCGAGACCGCCTTCGGCCATAAAGGCTTTTTCGCGCTCGGCAATGATTTCCTTGAGCATAGTATTCACACGCTCGCAGACCATGTCAAATTGCGCGCCATTCAAGTTCTTTTCCCAGAGGAGCGGTGCAACGGCCGGCAAGATCAACTTGGCCATAAACTCGGGCCCGAGGTGTTTGCCCAGGTTGTCGTAGCAGCCCAAGATGCACATGCAGACGGCGGGGGTCTTGTCCTTGACCAGGCACTCGGCGAGGCACGGGAGCACCGAGTCGACGAGGAGGTCCTTGTCAAAGACGTGGAACGACTTGGCGAGCCAGAGCAGCGCGTTCACGCGGACCGAGAGCTGGGGCGGGTCGAGGATGAGGCGCGTGACGCGGGGCAAGATGACTTGCTTGAGGATGCGGTACTCAAAGAGGCTCGCTTGGTCGACAATCTTGTTGAGGACCGTGTCGAGAATCTCGGGCACGGTCGAGTCGAGCGACCGACAGAGCATCGGGACAATGTGGTCGCGGATGTAGCCGTCCTCGGCCTTGGGGATGAGCGTCTCGAGGTTCGAGACAAACATGAGCATACACTGGACGGGCTCGGTGATCTGGAGCAGCGGCACGAGCATGGGCGCGATCGTGCGCGAGAATGTCGTCTTGTCGACCATCGAGACGATCTTGAGCAGCGGCGTGATGCAAAACGGCGCGACGGGCGGGTTGATCACGACGCTTTGGAGGCCCGGGATGACCATGTCCCGCAGCACGCGCGGCGAAAAGCCCGTGAGGATGTCCGGTAGCGTCTGGAGAAACTTAGCCTGCGACGCCGGGTCTTGCTCGACGAGCGTTTGGAGCGTCCGGAGTGTCTTGACGAGACCCGAGTCGAAAAACGGCGACGAGAGGAACGCGCGCGCTTCGAGCCGAGACGCGGGCGTGAGGTTCAAGAGCGTCCGGATCGTGTTGTGCAGCGTCACGGGCACGAGCGAGTTGAACGTGATCGGGTGGAGCGACTGCGTCTTGTACCCGTGCGTCATGACCTTGCCTTCGAGCTGGCCGAGCGCGGGGTCGTGCGTGCCGTCGGCCTTGGGCGGCGAAAACAGTTCGAGGATGAGCAGCCCGAGTGAAAACATGTCGGCGCTCGCGCTGAACGTGCGCGGCTCCGTCACGAGTTCTGGCGCGCAGTATTCGAGCTGCGGCTCGTAGTTGAGCATCGACATGCCCTTCTTGAGCGGTTCGACGCCGCCGGCCGCGTAGTACTCGCTGCGGGAAGTCTGCCCCGGCTCGACAACGCGGCAGAACCCAAAGCCACCGAGTTTCCACTCGCCCTTGGGCGTGATGAAGATCGAGGACGGCGTCAAGTTGAGATGGACGCGGCGGCCCTCGCGGTGGAGAAACGAGAGCGACTCGCCGACGTGCATGAGGCCGCACGCGATTTCGAATTCCGAGAGCCCAATCTCGAGCACTTCGGGTGTGACGTTGCCAATGTTGGCAAAGTTCTTGCACGCGTTCGCGAGCGAGCATGTGACGCGTTCGGTCACGAACGAGAGCGTCTTGCGCGTTTCCTCAAACACTTCTTCGATTTTGAGGATCTGCGGGTGCCGCAGGAGACGGAGCGTCTTCATGTCCTGCCGCAAGACATCCAAGACACGCTCCTTGTTTTGCACCTTGTCGAGGTCCTTCTTGTCGAAGATGAAGACACTGACTTCGGCACCCGTCTTGCGCGAAATGGCGGGGAAGATTTTCCACATGAGCTCGTGGCCGCCGCTCGCGGTGCTGTCCCGGGGCATCTCATACCCCTTTTCATACTCTTCCCCAAGCACTGCTTGAGACACGACTCCCGACACGGACGTGCCGACATCGAAGGCCGCCGTCGCCACCGCGCTCTTGATTCGATTGAACATGCTGTCCGACGACGATGACTTCCTTCTCAGCCGGGTGATTGAATCTTTTCGGACTTTGCCGATTTGGGCCCCAAAATCGAATACCACGTCCCTCCCATGGGAAGAATAGCCTACTTTAGGCAAAACAAGGATCACTTTATAAGGTAATTAATGTTTGTTAAACCCACGTCCAAAAGTATTTTGGCTCACAACATGCTCTATGGGACGCGCAGGTTAGACGTTTTATCTGCTAAAACCAAATAATTACCTCAAATGAGTGTTATGTATACCAGAGGAATTTCTCTTTCGTAGGTCTTTCTGCCAGAGCTCCCCAACTTACGATAAACATGTAACGTCATTCATTAATGGGTCCGCCAATCAAATCGCTGGAATGGGTAGTATACTACTCTGTTTCTTAATGTTTGTGCCCCCCAAAACTTAATTTGATTTCAGTATACTTAATACTTCAGAAGTAGTCAACATTTTACGTGTCTATCCCAAGTGCAAGGACCTCTACGCAATATAAAGCGCAGATTTCGATACCAGAACTAGGTCAAAGGGAGGTCTTCTAAAGGGCGCATGCATTGCAGACTTTTTCTGGAGGTTCTACCACTCGCCAAGTGGCTTGACAGCGGAGGTATTTCTTGCCACGAAGCGAAGGCATGAAGCACAAGTGTTGCACGCAAGGAGTACTTCGCCACCACGCTAGTATGGTTTGTGTATGCGATATAGTGCTCAAAAAGCGTACTTCATTGCGTTGCCGTCGCGATGAAGGCATTTTTAAAATCGGTGGCCGTGCTGGCCGACGTCAAGCCCCAGTCTTGCTTGACGTACCGAAGCAAGAGCGGGTCCATGTTGTTGGCAAAACACTCGACCGTGCAGCCAATCATGTCGTCCCATGGCACCGTGCACGCACCAACGAGCGTCGTCGGATCGACATTGCACTTGCTTTGCGAGCAGACCGCGGCGGCGCAATCGCTGTCGACGGCGCATGTGACTGACGCGGCATTTGGAATGTTGGTCTGGCACGTGGTCGAAATGATGTCAAGAGCCGTCCAGGTGGTGTTGCCGATGGATACGTCGAGCGCATTGGCAGCGTTCTGGGCCGTCGAGAGGCCAACGTAAGCGCCATTGAGAAAGGCCAACATGAGGTCGGACTGAAGGGGGCAATAGGCGTTGACAACCGCGGGCTGGATGCCCGTGATGACATTGATGACGCCATTGGGGACGTTTTGGGGGACGCAGCAGACAAATGCGGCCAAAAGGGGGTTGCAACACGGGTTGGCCTGCCACGCGGCGGTGCTACAACCGAGAGATGGGTTCCAAATCGGGTGTCGCTTTCTTACAGTGTACCATCGGCGGGGTTGAACTTGGGCGTGTTGCAAAAGTTTGGCACAGCTTTGAGAGTCTTGGGCTTGGTGCCAGTGACGACCGCGGCCCAAAAGAGGTTGACCGTGTCGCTGAAGACGTCGTTCGATGACGTCATCGCGACTTGGAGGTGACGCTGCAGCGTGTCCGTCGGCGTCGTGGCGGTTGCGACCTGCTGAATCGCCGCGACAAGCTTGGCGGCCGTCGCGCGGACGGACGCGGGATTGAGCGCGAGGGTCTTGGGTACGAGGGGCACGTAGCGGCATTTCTCGGCAGGGTACGTGCAGGTCGTGTCCGTATCAAGGCACATGGGCTACATCCATGTGAGGGAAGGTCTTGATGCGAGGTGAAGACGTACGTCGAAGAGGCGGTCCTTCAGTTGAATGCGCGCGGCGCCAGACGTGATGGCAGCCTCGACATCGATGCAGGTCGACTAGGACGAGTGTCAAGAGAGTGAGTAGGGAAGTGGAGAGGACGCACGCCAGAGCACGATTTGACTGGGGCGTCGCGGATGACGCCGAGCGCGTCCTTGACGGAGCGGCCGAGGACAAAGGCAAACTGCATCGTGCCATTGAGTCGCGTCGGGTCGTCGTCTTGGAGAGACGTGGGATCCAACGAGCCAAAGTCCGAGGCGGACCCGTCGTTGTTGTTGACAGCGCGGTACTTGAGTTGCATTCTACACAACGTGGGATATCCAACCCAACAGATTGTAGATAAGTACAAGTAGGCTTTGAGGGCCCATTGAAGGGGGTTGTTGGTGGGGGGAAGGCCAATGAGGGCTTCGTTGTACCGATACGTGGCACAGTCGGTC